>BQNB010040904.1:2159-41105 GCA_026074375.1 Tanacetum coccineum | reverse complement strand
GGAGAAAATGTAATTAAAATATGATCTATTCGACTCAATCCCGTAACACTTCACTTCATACAATCGTTCACGAAATCGAACTAGAAATGAGAAAGAAAGATGAGTTGTTTAGAGAGAGAAACTAGAGAGAGAGATGAGAGAAAAGAGAAAAAGATATTTTAGATATTTTTGAACAACTGAACAACTTACTTTTTCTAAAGAAGAAAAAGCTTATATACCCCGTCGCGTTAAATGACGCGCGGGATATTTAACTAGGACCCGGGCTCGGGTTTTGCTTGGGATTAAACCCGAAACATATACAATATTAGATTAACTATCGAGCCCGATTCCTGATACTTTCCTATTACAACATTAACCAATTAAAGACCGAAGCTCCATCGTAGAGTGACCGAGCTTCCTTGTTCGACTCAATAAATTGAGGCTAACAATCTCCGAATTGAGGCTTAAACACGGGAACAGCTTCCGTTATTGACTCAATAAAAATTGAAGGCTAACAATCTCCCCCTAAGTGTAGTTCCATGATGACACTCCTTCATGAGATCAGTGAGATTGCTTGTCGTTTAAGCTCGAGTGTTCTTGGTCTTCGTCTTCAGTTATCTGTTGTAAACTTGTTCTTCATGCTTTGGCGATCTTGACATTAGCCTTTGTCATTGTCTTTAATCGTCTTTTCCATCATAGCGAATTTTGTATTTTGACCAACATGCTCATCCTTTTGGCATATCTTGAAAGCTTAAACAGAGTTTAGAGGAAGTCTAGTCTTTCCAATCTTGAGCTGTTCTATATAGTATGTCCTTCGTAGATTGAGCATTGAATGGGATTGAGGTTGCCGTTTACCACAACCGTTTGTCCTACAGGTTTACGTTAGTGATAAACTGAAAATTGATTTGAAAAATCAATCGACGTGTCATCGTTAAAGAGTTTTTGTAACACATCGAGAAGTGTTTATGTTTTATCAAAATTCATCAACCGTCCCAATTCTTACTGGACCATAATCGAAATCCAGTTGTCACAAGGTTTTGATTCATGATAGAATCTCGCAGTCACCTAGACCCAAGAGCTTGTTTGATGCTGGCTCAAGCAGGATTTCCATCTTCAATGTGAATACATATAATCACTCGGATGATTCTGGTAAATCATCACAATGATATTGCGTAGGACTCTTGATATCACTTGGTGAACCTGATATGTTCAACAAGGTTTTTAAAATGTAATGAGTCCCAACGAGATTTTGATTGGATCTCTTTGGCTCTAGACTCGAATAGTGCATTTGGTTTTTATGTAATCGAAGCTGGAGCATTTGGCCACCTATCAAACAACAATCTCAGATTGAGATGTCATAGATAACGTGTGTATCTCCGAGACAAAGAGACAAGTTCTGTTGAATAAACCGAATGGTTGAGAAGGGTTGTGCATTGCATCACAGGGTTCCATGATGGCGTTTTCAATGTCACAATCAACTTTTGATTCTGACAGCATATGAATCGACCCGGTTTTTCTGCCTTGAAGTTGTGTGGAGGGCAACTTCTTTAGACCCTTTAGTCCATACATTTCCTTTTTTAATTCCAACGCCTTCAATGTCTTACCAAGGACCGTACCATACTAAACACCTTGTGTGAATAGTTCAGTGGTTAACTCAATCTTAGTCGGCATTATTCCCATATACATTCATCTCCAATCATACCTAAGGACTGCTATTTCTAACTTTGGATTATCCTTGGGTAGATCCTCCGGTTCTGGTTGGATCATAGGATTTATTCCTAACCTAACCACCTTATGACTTCAGAATCGTCGTGAAATTAAGATGTTGTTGGGTATAAGATCGAACCATAAAACCTTTTCTTCAGCACCTTGAGTCGAATAGATCATATTTTAATTACATTTTCTCCCCTTATTTTAAATAATAAACACTTAGTTTTTGAAATACCTTGTGATTAAAATATGTCTTGAAAAATCTGTGGGAGAAAATATGGTCAGCATGAATGGTTTGGAACTTTTTGATAATGTTTTGAATACATAAGAATGGTCGTTGTTGATGTATCCAAGAACATTAAAACTTTGTTTTTCAAAAAAAAACTCCCCCTCAAAAATAGGACCAATTAAAAAATTATTGTCTTTTGAAAACATTGTGAGGGATGGAGTGTTGAACACACAATTTTGAAAGATTATGAATTGTCATTGAGAAATTCTTGAAAAATTGTGTTCAACTTTTTGAAAAACCAAATGTTAGAGGACTTCTCTTCTAACGTTAATGGTAAGCGCACTGAAGCGTACACTATCCTTGTTCTTGAGCTAAAAACATTGATGTAGCTTGAACAATCTTCTACTTGTCATCAAAGTGCACAGCGGAATTTTGTAGAAGTCAAAACACACCAACGACTACTGCTTCTTGTCATCAGGGCTTGGTGAATATTCATTCGGGGGTGCATGCGAGAAATCAGCATCTGTTCTTCTCATGTTTGCAGAATACTTCACCAACCATTCTTAGTGAAGTAGTATACACTACTTCCCCCTGGAAGTTGACATGGTAACATCAAAGTCAATTAAGTCCTGGATGTACACATTTTCCCCCATGATGGTTGCGAACTCTCGGAAGCATCATTGTCGTGTACGTTCATATACTCGAGAAGTTCTTGTCATAAGCACAAATCTTGATATACAAAAGAATCATTACCCTCTTGACTTCAGAAACCGTAGAGGAGATGAAGCAAGAATCAAGAACACTTGGTATAATCAAGGTCTTGTGAATGAATGTCATCGAAGAACTTTGGAAGATTTTGCTTAGACTGTTAGAGTACTTTGTCTTGGAATAGCACAAAAATACTCCCGTTAGCAGTTGCAGATTACATCTCAACAACCTTTAAACTCTCTGGCTAACTTACCAACCTCGTATTCTGTCGGCTATTGTTGTGATCACTTGTGAAGTAAACCCGATATACCAAACTTGAAAAAGAAGTGAAATCCCCCAAATTTGTTACTTAAGCTTGCACTGTTGTGATTAAAGAACGGTGCAAGATTAGATCTTTAAGTACTCTATACCCACTCCGAAAGTATGAGAAGTACAACACCTCTTGAAGTTATCCACATCGACTTCTGCGTGTGACACTGAGTACTACAACGTAACTCCTTTAAGTGATAGTTATCCAGGTCTTCATCCAACCACCCCTTGACCGCTGGAAACTAGATAATCCAAGTCTTAATCATAATTGTATACGTTCAAGCAAGTCATCAATCGATAGAAAATAGAAGAAAGTCTCGATGAAAGAAATAAGTTAGGCGCTTTTTGAAATCCAACTTCAATTGCAAATAAGAGAATACCCAATCAACTCCTGATCACATGTCATCGTAATCCGAATCTCATAAGCCATTTTGTCAGATTAGTGAAATCTTTTCAGGATCGGTTTTGGGATTAAAAAAATTGGGGGGGGGGGGGGGGGGGGGGGGGGAAAAAAAAAAAAAAAAAAAGTGTTTGTTGTTTGTGTGGTGTGGTTTATGGTGATTGTGTTTTATGAGTCTTGGTTCTTGATTGTGGTGTTTGTTTGTTGTTCTTGTTTTGATTATAATATTCCCAAATTCGGTCATATGCCCAAAGTCGGTCACATGCCCACCTGATGCGCGGATCGACGCAATGACTTTAGTCAAAACGCAATGAAACCTCTAATCAAAACGCAACTATCTTGATCAAAACGCAATGAATAAAAAATTGGGCAGAGTTTGGTTTAGTCAAAACGCAATGATGTCTTCAAAACGCAACCTGTAATCAAAACGCAGTGAACCAAAACGCAACCAATGTCAAAACGCAATGAGTCAAAACGCAACGAGTCAAAACGCAACGAGTCAAAACGCAACGAGTCAAAACGCAACGAGTCAAAACGCAACGAGTCAAAACGCAACGAGTCAAAACGCAACCAGTCTCAAAACGCAATGAGTCAAAACGCAACAAGAAGGAAGTCAAAACGCAACAAGAAGAAATCAAAACGCAACATGAATTTTGCCAGAGAGTCAAAACGCAACGACGAAAAATACGACTTTTTCCACCAAAAATCGCCCTTTTTGACCTTTTAACTTGATTTCTCTTGCACAATTAGCTACCTTATGCCGAGATCTTGCTTAATAACTAAAACATTCACACATCTAAGCACAATAATTCGGGTTTGATTTTTTTCTTCAAAATTACACATGTATTTGATCTTGTTTAACCACAAGAATCAACCACGAATCCACACGTAGCTCTAATACCAATTGTAGGATCCCGATAACACTTCACTTCATACAATCGATCATGAAATCGGAACTAGAAATGAGGAGGTGAGTTGTTTAGAGAGAGAAAGAGGAGAGAGAAAATGAGAGAGAAAATAAAAAGATATATTTAGATATTTTGAACAACTGAACAACTTACTTTTTCTAAAGAAGAAAAAGCTTATATACCCCGTCGCGTTAAATGACGCGCGGGATATTTAACTAGGACCCGGGCTCGGGTTTTGCTTGGGATTAAACCCGAAACATATACAATATTAGATTAACTATCGAGCCCGATTCCCGATACTTTCCTATTGCAACATTAACCAATTAAAGATCGAAGCTCCATCGTAGAGTGACCGAGCTTCCTTGTTCGACTCAATAAATTGAGGCTAACAAAACCCCTCGGTATCTCGAGTGAACGAGTGAAGTCTCGCTAGGGTTTCCAGGGAACATACCCACAAAATTTAAAATAAAGTACGCATGGTTTGGTAGACTTTTGAAATTTATTTTTGAGAAATTTTCTACAAGGATAGTTACGGCGCAACTGTAACGGGCCAGTTACGTCGTAATTAATCAGAACTGGGCGAAAGTCAGAACTGGTGAACCAGTTATGGTGTAACATGGGTTACAAGTTACGATGTAATTACCTTCTGGTGTAGTTGCCCAAATTTTTGACTTAATTACGCGCCTAGATGAATATTATGAGCTTCTTTCAGCTTTCCTAATTGTATGTGGAAACCATAGGGGGGGGGGGTGAATGCGTTTTATTTAAAAACTATTTTGCATCAAATTGGCGATCAAGCGTGACACAATATGAAGAGTGTTCATACTAGTTCTACACTAACTATACATATAGTATCAAAGTGTAACCCAAGCACAATGTTCACATCTATCTACGACATAAAGATAATCAAAACTATATAAGAAACACGACTTGTAATTATCTATATAATGCAAGTTTATATATAAAGCGATAAATGCGAATCTAAATGTAAAGAGATGAGTAAAAGGAAATGCAAGCCGGACACGATGATTTATAGTGGTTCAGTCACAAAGCTCCTCTTCGCCCTACCCTACTCCCTGAGTACCCAACTTGAGAGTTACTTCACTAGTCAACAAGCTCACTTCTCGATGGAGAAAACCTTACAACGTTGCTTATATAATTTTTCGACACTAAGCTATATGTCAAGTTCTTCTTTGGGTACAACCAAACCCGTTATGTTTTGTGGCCCAACATAACAAACCTTGTGTTTTAAGGCCTAAACACATAAACCACATTACTTACATTTTTTTCCGATACGAAGCTAAATATGGAGTTCTAATCTTAGCTAGAACCAATCTACCACTCACTCGTGTATTTTTAGGACTAAAATACTAACCGGATCACACACTTATATTTCGGACTAACACATTAGCTGAATCTACCTATTACATAAGTTTGGAAGACATAAGACTTGATCTATACATCGTGAATGTAACACATGTCACGAATGCACTAACTAAACTACATAACTTTGTATCTTGATGATAACGAGAGTTCTTCTCTTGCACTTGAGGAAAAAATAGTGGATCACATTTAAACAAGATTAATCAAGTTAAATGATCAAAGTAAAGGCTTTAGAAGAAGGATTTAAATCTAAGAAAAAACTGTGCAAAGAGGTCAGCAATTATTAATTAGGGGGCCGCCCATTTATAGGACACTCCTAATTTTGTTCTTTTGTGGGGAAATATTTTCTAATGCAGGTTTTTCTAATTTTTTTTAGGGGGGGGGGAATCTAATTTCAAATATATATTTGAATAAAATATTTCTTTTAATTACAAAAATATTTTGTCTAACTTATTTTTGTAAAAAGGTTTTGTTACATTTATAAAAATGTAAAGTTTAGGACAAAAGTTTATGTTTTGATCATCCAAAAAGTTTAAAGTTTGTTTGTTCACACCTTTAGTGATTTACATTGGGTGCAAACTTATATCTGTTGTTGAAGCAAACTTGAGACGTCGAGAGATGTCGACGTATGAATGCATTGATGATTTATGATTACGAGTAACTTGCACACTTTACTTTATGTATTACAAATCACAATCCCATTTAAATCATCCTAATCTATCTAATTTGAGACACTCGAGCTCCCCCTAGCTCATTGCACTCCTATGATGCTTGCATCCCCTTGTATATTAACTCTAGTGGACCCATGGATCAAATTTGTTGCAAACTCTTAACCTACATCAATGGTTAGTTTCATGCAACAAAATATATAGGAGCAATATTATAGGGGTGGAATACACATATCATGAAATGTGTAGATGTGTTAACGGTTACAAATGTAATGACTTTGACATTTGCAAATGCTTATCCTCAGTGTATGCTCCCCCTTGTTTGGGGCACCAAGGAATCGAGCTACGGAAGTGTGCTACAAAACAAAGTTAGTAGACAAGTATACATATATATAATGACGACGATAGCAATATATATAGCAAGATACTAAAGGGGAACAAGACATGCATGTCTTAGGTATAAGTATTCTAAAGTATGACACTTTTAAAGAAAATTTGAAACTTATACACATGCAATCATTGTTTTAATAACAACAACCTAAATCAAAAAATAAAAAGAATCATGACGTATGCTTAAGACACGACAATGTTTAGGAACCAATGATAAGATTCGACCGACACATGCTTAAGAACCAAGACGCATGCTTAAGGACTAAGATTCAACCAACATCCTTCGGTATCATACCAACTTTAATAAACGAGAACAAAATTTGTTTATTAATTGACTCACCATTAATATGAGAATGACTTCTTCCAAGACGTCATTTGGATAAGGAGTATTAACATATTTTGAACGACATGTTCCTTATGATATCTTTATTTAACCAAGATGATTATTTGGATTCGAATAGACTTTCGACAAGGGTTGTATTGAGATATTCTTAAATCTTCAAGGTTTCTTTGTTAAGTATTATGTATGTTTTTCATGTTTGGGGTGTTTAAGGATAAACATTATCATAAGACTTTAGGTCGAACTAAATGTTGACGATAAGGATGATTTGTTGAGTAGACATAATCTAAGTGTGACATTTAAAACTAGAAGAATGTCACTTAATATCTTGGCGAGATATGTCAAAATACATACTCTAAAAGAGTTAAAAAAATAAGATGAAAAATGAAAACGATACGCTCTTGGATGTGAATGAAAATGATTTCATAAAGTCGAAAAATAGGGACGGATGAGCGTGAATAGAGAGGGAAGGTGTTGACTAAAGGTTGACAAAGATGGTTTAGATTAATATATCGTTTGCACTAACAATGACAAGCATGGTATGTTAAAATGATATGCATGTGATCCTATATGGACAAAGATGGATGATTGTGAATCCATAGATTTGTTGGGTGTTTTGTTGGTTGTCAATGTTGACGAACAAAGGTGGATATGTGAAATGATGTGATAGTTCTTTCATGGTGGAAGAAAAATAAAAGACACGACATTGTGGTGACTCAACAATACTTGAAGCTTGAATATCTTCTGTGTGTTCTTCACTTGTTAGAAAATGGAAATGATTGGATGGTTATAGAGCAAGTGTAGGATGTTCTTAAGGAGATAATTTCATTGGTTTAGACGTAAAGGGCTTTGTTGTGTAGTAATAGACTATGCATATACCAGTTGTAAGGATTGAGTTTGAGAATGAGACGCATTAATTACGAAATTCACTTAACTTTTGACAACATAGGCAAAAATGCTTATGAGTGTCGGGAAATGATGATATCCCATTGATCCATAGAGAGGCATCAAGATGGGCATAGGTTTGTGCATTGTGAAAGGTGGTTCAACCTCCATGGGTTGTAGTGATGGTAAGTCACTATTAGATTGTGGGGAATGGTTTCATGGTGAATCTTCTTGTGAAGATGACTAGGTGGATGACTCGAGATTGGTAATAGTAAGGATGAATCGGTTTTTCATTTCACCTTGGTGGTTTGAGGATGCACTAGAACTAGTTATTACTAACAAGAGTGAAGAATAGTTATGAGGTTTGGGTGTATGTTAGAAGTGTATCTTGTGAATTTTGTGTATGATCAACATACGGGTTAAGAGGCTTGAATCAATTGTGGTTTAGTGCATGGGGTGTACTTGTGAATTGAAAAGGAAGTGAGTGTTGTTATATGTTGGTTTCTGGTGAATAAGAATTACATTTGTGAGTTCTTGAGAGTATTTGGTTAAAGGATATATGTGAACGAGTGTGTTTTCATTTCCTTTTTAATTCGTGCTCATCCGGACATAAAGTGTGGAATAACAAGAATAAATAAAGACGAAGACAAATGAAGACGGAAGCGATGAGCTTGACAATGTCAAGACGAATAATGATTAGCATACTATGAACTTCATCCACGAAGTTATGTAGCTCTTCTCGAGTATTGCAAATGTTCATAGAACAATCACACGATGAGGTATGAGATTGTCTTAAAGGTGGTAGCAAAAATGGTGGATGGAAGATATTAACCATCTATCTAATAATAGAGGCGTGATTAAGGTTTTTGTGAAATGAATTAGGCATGAAGAATGAGTGACAAACTCGTTTATAGTCAAGACATGCATCCTTTAAATAAAAGATGGTTGATATAGAAACAAGTGAGTAAGTACGAGTTATTGTGAGGGGTTTTGAGTGTTTGACCATTTACGGTGAGTGAAAAATGATGATCAAAGTGATCTGAGCAAAAACTCTTAGAGATTAAGACAGTTATGCATGTTACACTCGATTTTGGAAGCTATGGATGAATCCAAGCGATAATTTTAAGATCACTACATGCCGGTAAGTGATCATGATTTCCCAAAAGACAAAGAATGTTTTCGTTGACGAAGAAGAAAAGACTCAATATACAAAGTTTGTTATAAACACATTGTCCATTATTTGGAAGACCGAGAGTATCAACAAACGCTCAGGAAGTAAGGATGATACGATGGTTTTCACTTCCTACTTCAAGTGAAATTTTCTTTCCGAAAATATCAATCATAGCATGAGCAATTGCAAGCATTGGTCTTACTAGTATTATTGGGACTTTATCATCTTCAACAATGTCAAGGATGAAAAAATCCACAGGAAAAATAAACTTATCTATTTTCACTAGGACATTTCCAATCATTCCCGTAAGGGATTGCACAGATTTATCCGCCATTTCAACTAGCATTTTAACAGGTTTTAGATTTCCTACACCTAATCTTTTAAACATTGAAAATGACATGACACTAATGCTTGCACCTAAATCTGCTAAGGCATTACTCGCTGCCATACTACTAATCAGGCAAGGAAGAATGAAACTTCCTGGATCTTTCTCTTTTGACGGTAGCTCGTTTGGAAAAACTGCCGAGCATCGAGCATTCAGTTTAACCATTGATTCCTCCTTGATTTTGGTCTTATTAGACATGAGCTCCTGCAAAAATTCAATATAATCTGGTGTTTGTTTAAGCGTGTCGACTAGAGGGATATTGATTGGAAACTTCTTTAAACTCTCTAAAAATAGCTTCCTTTGCTCTTCCGCAATACGTCTTTTGACCTTATTAGCTAGAGTTCTAGGCTCCTTAGGTAGATCAATATCTGGCGTGAGTTCAGGAGGTCCGTTGTCTTCATTTTTTCCCCGTATAACATGATTAGACAAAACAAATGTGCCAAAATCAATATTTGAATAAAAAAGGAAAACAAATGGAATGTTGGATGATCAGACTATTCTTTGTAGCAACTGCCTTGACTTGATTGACCGACTTCCATCCGTTGGTCATATATGCATGGATTGCTTGGGCTGATTGCTCAATCTTTACTTCTAAGTTCTTTAGTGCCGCATCATGATTCTTCAAGCTCAAGTCCATGCTTTCTCTAAACCTTCTCATCCATTCATCATTTGTTGCTTGCTTTTTGTTTGATTCCTCCAAGTATTTGTTTACGGTCTCCTCCAAGCTAGTTTTTTTATCAATACAAGACATAAAAAAAAAACTCTAAATAAAGACAAAAATAATTATGATTTGCTTGTTCCTGATTTTTTTTAACAAAGGGCGCTCTATTGTCTACCTTAGTGTAGTAACCCGGTGGTCTTACACGATACCTATCATTACCATTACTATTTTTGGACTCTCCATACCTCGTTGCTTCCTATCACACCCCGTCAGCGGCGGAAACACGGGAATGTGACGTAATGATCAGTCACAACACAAGATACAAAATAGAGAAATCTAAAATGCATAAATTAAAGGTGTCATGATGACCATCAACCTCAATACAACCTTGAGTGATGTCCCAAATCAAGAACATATCACATAGTCGTCAATTATTACAAACTTAAGCCCTCGCAGGGGTCCATAAAATCTTATCTCGTTCTTTAAGAAAACCAAATCCAAAACGAACATCGAATGCCAGACTTTTCAAACAAGATTCCTACATGATTCTCTAAAGTCTGCTACAAGCACCATATTCTAACGATCATTAACATCACCTGAAAATGATACTCGAAAACATCAACAATAATGTTGGTGAGCTCGTAGGTTTTGACTCAAAACCCAGTCGCTATGCAAATATCTCATACGGTTGGACAATTGTGCTATATGACAGTGAATATATGCAAACAAACCCATGACTTAGCATCCCCGCTAATCATGTACCAAGACCTAGCATCCCCGCTAGTCTAATCACCAGCGCGTACCAACGCTCTTAGGGTCGCAACCCCGATGACATACCACACCTAAAGCCTACCAGTTGGAGATAATTAGGGTGAAAAACCACACAGAAATATCACACAACATAGCATACCAACGCATATTGATTGCTAGTAAATCTATACACGTAATAATAAAATATAATATGATAGAAAATTACCAAACTACCCTTGAGGACAAAGGTAGAAAGGAAAATCTTCACAAATATATATATATTATACGTATATTAACCGGGAAGTATGATTCCCGGGTCATTATTCCCCAACGATTTATGAAATTGAGACCACGTTTGTTGTTTGGACAATGATTTGAATTGGTAACAAAGATTGATTTGATTATCTATTTCTATGAATAAAAAAAACAATCAAAATAAGCAAATGATAACAGTTAAGCATGAAAACAAACACGGGGAATTAAACTTTAACTAAAAACGCAAAACAGGAACCCTAAATGGTAATTAAAAAAAAACCTAAATTTCCAAAATTAAACCTAAAATAAAATTTTCTTTTTAAATAGACTCTAATTGACTAAAAAGTAAGTCTAAAGAAAACTAGAACAAAAACGGAGTTGAAATGAGCTTAAAAACACGAAAAACGTGAACGGGAACGAATCCCGTTCTTTAAAAATCAAAATTTTGCAATTTTAACCTTACGGAAACAAAACTAATTTTCCTAGAAACTTTATGATAAATTTTTTTTTTCTAAAAAAGAATTATATTTTTTTGATTATTTTTCTATTTTTTATGATTTTTCAAAGTTTTTTTATAAAAATATATGTTTAAAAATACTAAAATAATTATATAAATTCTAAAAAAAATACAAAAAATAGCTTAAACTAAAAGGAATCTAAGAAAAATAAGCTTGGTTACACAGCTTATCGGATAGGCTGTGTAATAAGCCAAAACAGCTTATTAAGCAAAAAGGACTAAACGTGTACAAATATTAAATTTAGTAAATCTATAACGAAAAAGACCCCAGGGCACGTTGGTAGTGAGGTGTGGTGTGAGGCGTTTATAAGGGTTGAGGATGTTGAGGTCGGGGGTTCGAGCCTTGCTCACCCTCGATTTACATCTTCCCTTTTTTTTGAAAACTTATAAAAGCAAAGTTGTAGATAAGCTATAAACTAACAATTTTATAAAAGAAACTTTTTATGAAATCTACTGAATAAGCTAGAAAATGCTTAAAAAGGACAGAAAAAACACTTAACTATATTTTTGGTGTTTTTCTAAATTTAATAAGCTCAAAAACTAAGATAAGCAATCCCTATGACTAATTAAGCTAATTTTAAGCTAAACATAAACTAATAAGCTAAATTTGACTAGAAAAGAACAAGCAATAGGCTATAAAACTAGATTAAGCACTTAACAAGACTTGAGACCCAAACAATCCCTACAAGGATCTTTGAGCTTATTTTTCAATAAGCTCTTGGATCCTTATGCACTATTAAGCTATACTTGATTAAACTACAACTAAAAAGCTCTCTAAAACCTCTTTTAGAAACTTTTTTGAACTTCAAGAACTTAATGAAAAAGCTATTTGAAAACAATATGCAGACAGCATACTATTTTTGGTTTTTTAAGAGTTTTTATGAAAAGACAAAAACTAAACTTCCAGATCAAATTCAGATAATCTAAAAAGCTATAAAGAACAAAATAAGCCCTAATCTAATTACTTTGGCCTATAATCTACTTGTGCTTGAAATTTGAAAAGCTAAATCTTACTTTTACCTAATGAAAATTTAACTTGAAAAAGGAAATTTTAGCAGTTTAAACTGCTGATGCAGTTTGCACTTTTTAAAACCAAAACTCAAAATCAACAATTGCAGGCCTAATGACTTGTTCTATAACATTAAAACAAAAGCAATTTGAGTGCTACCAATAACTAGAAGAGACTTAAGCTAGATATGCTACTTTGAGAGATTTAATGATCACAGGATCAAAGTATTAACTAGAAAACATATGAAAACTTGATTAAACCTACAAGCTACTCTAAATCCTGCTTATATAAACCTAATAATGAGATTTTAAGAGATACAAAAGGCCTAATGGCTTTGATAGTACTAACTTTAGTTAGTACTGTCATCAACCAAACACCCCTTTAAATTCTAAAATATCATTTTAAGCTTATGATAATGAGATCTAGTGAGTAAAACTTTAAAACCAGATAGTGCACAACTTATAACAACCACAATAAAGCTTAATCAATAAGCAAATAAGCCAGAAATGAAGTACTTATACTATGCTAAGTATTTTTTTGGTTTTTATTGATTTATAAAACAAAAAGTGAAAAACTAAGATCTACACTACTTAAGCTAAAAACAGATTATAAAACATGATCAATAAGCACAATGAGACAGAATTAAGCACAAACAAGCTAGATTATAAGCAAATTATAAGCTAGAAGATTAAGACAGAAATTAAAATAAGGAACTTACAATAGCCTTAGCTAGACAAAGGCTCAAATTGCTCAAGGAGTTGTCTACAAGCTCTAGCTTATCACAAGGATAAGCTAGTCACAAGGATAAATTAGTAAAGTCCTATAAGCTCTTCCATTGTAAGCTTATCATACAAATAGCTAAATTCCATTCTAGCAAAGATATTAAACTGATTTTAAAGTTTTAAGTAGATTAGATGCTTGATTTGAGCTCAATCTTAGCTTAAAGACTAAGAGAGCTTAAGATGACCTTATGAATAGCTTAGTAAAAATAAACATGAGGAATTTGAGTGTTTAAAAACTTGTAAGGTATAACGGATTATGTAAAAAAAAGGATGATTTCATATAGTAAAAACTGTTCACAATAGCTGGAAAGTGATGAGTACAATTAAGTTGGTAAAGTTACATTACTTAAGCTAAAAAATTTTTTAAAACTAAAAAATTACAATTTTTACTAAAATTTAAAAGCTAAAAAACTAGTATACGTGTTTTAGTTTGAATGTGAGAGCGGCTTTTTTATAGCCTGCAATATGAAGCTTCTAAGGCCTTGGATCACACTCCTATCTCCACTTGACCTTGTCCTTTTCATTCTTCCAATCATTTGGATCTTTGATTCTTGTCGTTGGATCAACTTGGTGAGAACAGGATTGCCAATTCGTGGCATTCCGTGTGTCCAGAGCACTTGTGTTCTTTGTATAATCACTTTAGCATCAAAATCCCAAGTCCTTGTGTGTTTCTTTCCATGCCTGCGTGTTAGACCTTTTAGGGATTGACCAATGGGAGGCTCATGTGACGTCTTCTTTTGCCCGGTCATTGCTTGGCACTTAAATTGCATAACCACGTCCTTAATTTCAATTACCCCTTTGATTTCACGCAGGTAAAAATTAAAGGAGAAGATGAATAGTAAAACTAACTTTCCCGTGTTTTACTTTTTATAGGGGTGCGTTTGATGGGTAAAAATGGTTTGACTTTGGGCTTATACAAAGGGATTGGGCCAAGGGTTATGGATTTGGGCTTGGTAAGGTTAGCAGGATTTTATAAAAGAGATAACGAGTGTTAACTCTTTATATATTAAAGAGTTAACACCGTTAGGGCTTAGGGACCATTTTTGCAAATTTGGTTTAACATTAAGGGGCTGATTTGGGTAATTTAAGGGTTTTTGTCTTCTTGTAGTTGACCAATGTTGACCAATGGTTGACTTTAGTTGACCTTGAAAGCATTCTCCCGGCTCTTGTACACTCTTTCCGTCTCGTGTCCGTGTTTGTACGACTTGACGTATTTCTTGTGATTTTTGCATTATCCGTACCTACACAATCACAAAGACAAAACAAATAATATACAAGCATTTAAAGCACAATTTTGTCTTTTATGGTCATTTTTGATATAAAACGGATATGTGTTTTCACACATATCACATATCATTCACATAGCAGTCATAAGCACATAGATTGTCCCAAAAACGAAATCACGTTTTGCACAATTGAGTATCATTTTCCCCCAATGAAAAAAAGTAAAAAGTAGGGTTATGAGAACTCACCTCAAGCAAACTGTCTTCACATAAATCTCAATATCACACAAGCAAATGCTATGACGTCCGCACATGACCTAGTCCAGTTAATGTCCCATTTTAAAGCATTTATTTCCAAACAATTTTCCCGGTTTCGATGCATAGAGGTTAGATGCGTTGTACGATTATCTTAAACGTTTTAGTGGTGTGATGGTTGACGACATAACTCCAAAATACCATATCAAATCCCCATATTCTGAGTGCAAGTTTAATCTATACTTATATATTTAGAATAATAGTAAGTTATATAAGTAAAATTTATAATATTTAATCATTAATAGGTTGATAGGTCCATTTGGTTACATTAGTTACCATAATTACATGTATTTTTATTATACAAATGATATACGATTATGTTTGTTAATCATTTTGGAAAAGTTTCGAGGAAAATTATATTTTTCGTCTTTTAGTCGACTTATTATAATAATAATAATAATAAAAAAATAATATTTTATTATAAAAATAAAATTTACGTTTTAAGTAAAATTTCAAGTATAGACTTTTTACAAAATTTTGACATGACCCGTACGTTTATATGACATTTCCCAATGTTATTAAACCTTATTTTTCAACAAATTACATCTTTTGACACTGTCCGAATCAAATTCCGCTAAAAATCACATTTCACAAACGTTTACCAAAAATTCTTTCTCAAATGACTTTCATATATACTTCACATGTACATTTTCACTTTTCAAAGTGCTGTCAAAATCCCAAATGACTAGAAAAGCTTATTGGGCTTAAGCCCAAGTAAGGATCATTATCTTTTTTTATGTATACAAAACATACGTTCTAGGCCAAAAACAAGGCCCAATAGCAATTCATAAACTCCAATTTCAATAAGTAGTAAAGTTAATCGGCCTCTATGACCATACAATAAGCCACGGCTTATTGATTGCTTATTGGGCCGTGAGCCCATAAGCTCCAAAATCTAATTATTAAGCTTAAAAATAAGCTAATAAGCTACGTATCGCATTTGGTTATCACCATAAGCTATAATATTAGTCCACAAAAATATGACATACTAGGATAATAACCAAAAATACCCTTCTTGTATTTCCTTTTGATGTCGTGAGCTATTAAGCTTAAAATAAGCTATTCACACCACAATAAGCCAAAATAAGCTATATACAAAATAAGCTACATAGCAAACATATGTTTTTCAACCATCAAGACACCTTATCAACACTAACAAAACAACTTTTGCACCCCCCCCCGCCCCCACCGTCCTCCACAAACAAGCCCCGTGACTTCCCACCCCCCCAAGATCTTCCTCCCCCTGACCTCCCCCCCCCCCCCCCCCACCCACCCCCCCCACCCCCCCCCACCTCCCCCGGATCCCCCCCCCCCCACTCACCCCCCCCCCCCCCATCAACCCCCTCCCCCCCCCCCCCCACCACCCCAACCACCCCCCCCCCCCCCCCCCCATCCCCCCCTCCCCCCCCCCCCCCCACCCCCACCCCCCCCACCCAACACCCCCACCCCTATCTATACTACCCCCCCCCACCCCCTACCCCACCCCACACCACCCCACCCACCACCCCCCCCCCCCCCTCCCCTCTACACACCCACCCCATAACCCCCAACACCCCCCCCTCCCAACATCCCCCATTAACACTCCCACGCCCACTCACGCGCATAATCAAACCTAAAATCCCATTTTTAAACTTTTCACTTTGCGATTTTTACGATCGGGCCGGTTAGTAGACTAAATTCTATGCATCATAGCAGCCCAAATGTACAATGTTAAAAATAATTTGAAAGACTTACAAAAATGGTCTTCAAAATAAATTTGACGCGAATACCGAACTACCCAAAACGTAGTTTTAAGAATATCTGGACACTAGGAATCAACCCAAAAATATCACAATCTTCTTGTTTTGATCAAAGTTTAGAAATAAACAATTTGTAATGGGTAGTGTTTGAGTCTGGCGATAGCACAAGATGAAGAGGAGAAAGAAAATGTAGGAAATTTGTTAATGTGTGTTTGAATGAATGAAAACAAATCAATATAAGCCAAAACTTGTACCAAGAAGGACCATGTAAGCTAAAATTAAGCCACCTTGTCTCCCACAAGGTTTAAACCAGCCATAGGGAATCCAAAGGGGGTTCAGGGACTTCTTTTCGTGTCGAGATCACTTAAAAGCTCATAAAACTCAATCGTAAATTATTCCCTAAAGTTACTTAGCATTTTTATTCACTTTAAAAATACTTTTCCAATAACTTAAAGTATTTACTTGACATATTTTCATATTTAGTCCTCCAAAAATTCACTATTGACTTAACGGACGTGTTGGGACTCGTTTTTTGGTATTTCTTATAAATTCACGGGTCAACCACCCGGAACTCACATATCACAATAATAACCTCTAAAAAGATTATTATACACCATAAACCATCAAATTCCTCAATTCTCATAAAATCACCACCATCTACACGATACAATATTCTAAATAACTGACAAACGTCAAATAGTCGAAGGTCTCTAAATTCGAATAGTCAAAATCGAAAAGGGCAGGGGTTAACAAATTCCCACCCAATACCCTTAAATGAATTTTCACCCTGTTGTGAAATTCTACTACTATCAGCACTAAACAAATGCAGATACTTAAGCTTCATCTGATCTTCACGTTCCCATGTGAATTCAAGACCACGTTTCGAATTCCACTGAACCTTGACGATGGCAATTCTACTTACGCTTAACCTTCTAAAACTCTCATTCCAAAATTTTCCATAGGGCTCTTCCAACAAAAAATTCAACCTTGATCTATTAGATCGTCATTGCACCAGGTTGGCTACTGTCGTGGTTGGATCAGCCAAACACTTTTTAAGGTTTGACACGTGGAACGTGTCATGAACACCATCTAACTCCTCAAGCAAATCAAACCTGTAGGCTACGAGGCCTACTTTCTCAATGATCTCAAAAGGTCCAACAAACCTAGGTGCTAATTTCCCTTTCTTCCTAAAGCGTACCATACCTTTCCAAGGCGACACTTTGAGCAAGACATATTCACCTATACTAAACTCTAAAGGCTTCCTCCTCTTATCAGCATAACTTTTCTAATGATCACGCGCAGCCTTAAGTCTATCCTTAATCTGCGAGATCTTCTCAGTGGTTTCTTGCACTAACTCAGGTCCTATCAACTGACCTTCTCCAACCTCAGCCCACATAATTGGCGAACGACACTTTCTACCATACAATGCCTCAAACGGAGCACATCTCACACTAGAATGATAACTATTGTTATACGAAAACTCAACTAATGGAAGATGAACATCCCAACTTCCTTCAAAGTCTAGGACACACGCTCTAAGCATGTCTTCCAAAGTCTGAATAGTAGGCTCACTCTGACCATTAGTCTGAGCGTGGTACGTTGTACTCATGTGTAAACGGGTTCCTAATTCCTTTTGCATTGACTACCAAAACCACGACATGAACCGACTATCACATTTAGATATGATCGATATCGGAACACCATGCCTAGTAACAATCTCATTCAAGTATAGCCTAGCTAACCTCTCCATCTTATAATCCTCACGTATAGGTAGAAAATAAGTATACTTAGTCAATTGGTCCACAATGACCCAGATTGTATCATGCCCACTACTAGTCCTAGGAAACTTAGTTACAAAATCCATAGCTATTCCTTCCTATTTCCATTCGGGAATCTCAGGTTGCTGCAGCAAGCCAGATGGCCTCTGATGCTCAGCCTTAACCTTCAAACAAGTCAAACACTTACTCACATACACAACTATGTCTTTCTTTAAAACCGACCACCAATACCTATCTCTAAGGTCATAATACATATTAGCATCTCCTGGGTTTATAGAGTACTTTGATTTATGGGCTTTGTCCATTATCGGGGTTCTCACATCACCCTTCAAAGGGACCCATATTCGATCCAAGTAATACAATGCTCCATCATTCCTAAGTTCAATCATCCCATCTAAACCTTTTTGCAATCCCGCAGACTCATCGGACGCCTCTTTCTGAGCCGCTAGTAATATTCATAGCTCTAACTCTCTTAGGCTTTACTCTTTTCTTCCTACTTAAGGCATCAGCCACTACATTTGCCTTACCAGGGTGGTAACGGATTTCACAGTCATAATCACTAAAAAACTCTATCCAGCGACGCTGTCGCATATTCAACTCTTTCTGACTAAAGATATGCTGGAGACTCTTATGGTCTATATATATGACACTCTTTCTTCTATACAAATAATGTCTCCAAATCTTAAGTGCAAACATAACCGTTCCTAGCTCCAAATCATGGGTAGTATAATTCTTCTCATGAATTTTCAACTGCCTAGATGCGTAAGCTATCACCTTACCTCTTTGCATCAACACACAACCTAAGCCTAGGCCAAACGTATCACAATACACCACAAAATCCTCTAGTCTATTGGGGAGAGCTAGAATAGGTGCATTACATAACTTATCCTTCAAAGTTTGAAATGCATTCTCCTGCTCCTCACCTCAATCAAAGGTTTTACTTTTCTGAGTCAAGATAGTAAGCGGCTTAGCTATCTTAGAAAAATCCTCAATGAACCTACGGTAATATCCAACCAATCCTAAGAACGAACGAACCTCAGATGGAGTTCTTGGGGCTTTCCAATTCTTAACAGTTTCAATCTTATTAGGGTCTACATGAATCCCATTGCCATTTATCACATGCCCAAGAAACTGCACTTCTTTTAGCTAGAATTCACACTTAAAAAACTTAGCATATAGTTTCTCTTTCTTAAGCAATTCTAAGACTAGTCCTAGGTTCACTTCATGCTACTCCCGGGTCTTAAAGTAGATTAAGATATCGTCTATAAACACTATCACAAACTTATCGAGATAAGGCCTATAAACTCTGTTCATGGAATCCATAAATACCGCTAGTGCATTAGTCAAACCAAAGGGCATTACTGTGAACTCGAAATGTCCATAACGAGTTCTAAACCCGGTCTTTGGAATGTCATCCTCATGCACTCTCAGTTGATGGTATCCGAACCTAAGATATATCTTTGAGAAAAATGCGACCCTTGCAGTTGGTCAAATAAGTCGTCTATCCTACGGAGTGGATAACGATTCTTAATGGTCAACTTATTCAACTCTCTATAATCAATACACATCCTAAAGGACCTGTCCTTTTTCTTAACATACAACACTGGTGCTCCCCAAGGCGATGAGTTTGGTCGAATGAAACCTTTGTCTTGGAGTTCCTTGAGTTGTCCTGACAACTCCTCCAATTCAGAAGGTGCCAAACGATAGGGAGACTTTGCAACCTGCGTTGCTCCAGGAATTAACTCAATTCGAAGCTCGATTTCCTGAACAGGGGGCAATCCAGATAGGTCATCCAGGAATACCTCGAGAAAATCTTTCACTACTACTATCTCTTCTTGTTTCTTCTCATTAGCCTTGGCACTATTAACTGCCTCATCTTGTCTTTTGGTTTCTCTCCTAAAACCTTAAGCACCTTTCCATCTAGTAGTGGTATCCTCACTACTTTCTCATGAAAAATTATCTCAGCCTTATGGTCAGACAACCAATCCATTCCTATGATTACATCAAAACTCCCGCTTGTAAAGGGTATCAAGTTAATGTCAAATACATGACCTTTTATTTCTAGTTTTCACCCCCTTAATAACCTTATCAATCTCTACTAGCTGCCCGCTAGCTATCTTAATCTCATAAATGAAGCCTAAATCACTGGGCTCTATGTCTAACAAAGGTATAAAGTTAGGGGAAACAAAGCTATAGTCGGCACCAGAGTCAAATAAGGTAGTGGCATAATGATCGTTCAGAGTAAACGTACCATTGGGTCCTGGTGAGCCTCCTCTGCTCCCAAAATTAATGCCCTACCTCTTGCCTGATTCCCTTGGTTCCCGCGACCCTGACCCCCATTAACAACCACGACTTAGTTTTGATGCTTTCCCCCTAGCCTCTGAGCTTGATTCATCCTAGGACAAGCTGACTTGATATGATCAGTACTACCACACTCAAAACATGTTCTAGCAACTGGGTTTCTAGCATTGATGGGGTTCACATTCCTAGGCACCACTCTACAATCCTTAGAAAAATGACCTAGGCGGTTATAGTTGAAATAACTGCGATAAGGTGTCTCAGGTGAATGGTGATAGCTACAGGTGGTACACTTGGGAGCCATACTCATGTACCCTCTCCTAACAGGGTTTGCGGTTGTAGCAAAAGCATTTCCAGTCCTAGTCCTTTTGTTATCGTCTCTCACATTCCTATCCTTGCTAGGTTCTCCCCCATTCCCCCTCTTCTTAGGGTTCTTTTTG
This sequence comes from Tanacetum coccineum, assembly GCA_026074375.1. Lineage (NCBI taxonomy): Eukaryota > Viridiplantae > Streptophyta > Magnoliopsida > Asterales > Asteraceae > Tanacetum > Tanacetum coccineum. Next base: position 19,873 of record BQNB010040904.1, on the reverse strand, counting down.
ATGGATCTATTCCTAAGGGCTTCATCAGTCAATGTACCAGCTATCTACACAGCCTTTTGGATGGTCTATGGCTCCGTTGCTGCCACCATTCCTCAAATTTGTGGAGCAAGGCCATACAAATACATTTTGTTGGGATTAAAAGACTTCAAGTTGATTCTTAGAGTTATTGCTGCTTAGGTATATATTAGTGCTGTCAAGCATAACTTAGTGCTGCTGGTAATACTAATAAAAATTATGCTAAGTAGTTAGTATTGGTAGTATAACAGTTACTACTGCTAGTTACTACTGTTAGTATAATTAGTACTGTTAGTGTAAAGTTACTGCTGCCAGTAGAAGTTAAGACTGCTTAGAGATGAAGACTGAAAATATACTAAGTAGTTACTATTGCTAGTACAAAAGTTAGTACTGCTAGCGTATGTTAGTACTGCTAATGTAAATCTCTAAGTAGTTAATGCTGCTTGTGCTCAGTTGCAACTGTTGAGTGATTACTACTGCTGGAAGGATTACACTGACAGAGATGAGATCAATAACTTATCAGAGATGAGATAAATATTAATTGGAGAACAAGAATACTTACAAAGATAAGTATTATTTATTTGTAAAGAAGATATGTATAACTTATTTGTTTAAGAGATTACGTTTGTTTATAGAAAAGATCATGATAACTTAGGAAAGTTTTGTAAGCCTTGTAGGTCTCCTTGGTGTATAAAAGGAGGTCTTAGGGCATGTAGTTTGATATATCTCTTTTACATATCTTTGATATTAGTAGCTTTAAGGTTTTGTAACCCTAACACTATTAAGGGTGTTCGTTTTATATTGAGGCTTGAAAGTTTAGTAATCTGTCTTGTTATTGATTTTGTATTGCTATTTCATTAGAATTCTTCTTAGTATCATAGACTAGATTCCACATAGTCTATGATATATTCAATTAAAGTTTCTACCATAGTTGTCTTGGATTTATTTAATACAACTAAGCCTTTTACAAGCTAAGCAAGATCTATTCAGGTGGGATCAACAAGTGGTATCAAAGCTTGTTGAGAAACTTTGAATAAGAAGAAACAACTACACATATCAGATCTATTTATTTGTGAAAACATGGAGGCAGTATCTTCACCAATGGTTTCTGCTGTAAAACTTCCAGTTCTCAATCCAGGTGAATTTGAGCTTTGGAAAATGAGAATAGAACAATATTTCCTAATGACAGATTATGCTCTTTGGAAAGTAATAATAAATGGAGACTCACCTCCACCAAAGAGAACTGTTGATGGTGTTGAGCAAACATAACCTCCTACAACTGCAAAGGAGAAGTTAGCAAGGAAGAATGAGTTAAAGGCAAGAGATACATTATTGATGGCTCTTCCAAATGAACATCAACTAAAGTTTAGTACCTACAAATGTACCAAGACTCTGATGGAAGCCATAGAGAAAAGGTTTGGAGGTAATAAGGAGTCAAAGAAAACTTAAAAGACACTTCTAAAGCAACAGTATGAGAATTTCAATGGATCAAGCTCAAAAGGACTTGATTAAATCTATGATAGGCTTCAAAAGCTTATCAATTAGCTAGATATTCTGGGTGAAACTATTTCTCAAGAAGATATGAATCTGAAGTTTTTAAGATGTCTCCTATCAGAATGGAAGACTCATACCTTGATCTGGAGGAACAATCCTGATTTAGACACCTTGAGCATGGATGACCTATATAGCAATCTAAAGATTTATGAAACTGAAGTTAAAGGGTCATTAAGCTCAAACTAAAATTCACAAAATGTGGCTTTTGTGTCTTCCAATAACTCTGGCAATTCCAATCAAGCTTATGGTTCTAACTCTACCAATACTAATAGTACGAGTGATGCTGTAATCTATTCTTTGTAACCTAATCCTATAGTCCACAATTAAATGATGAAGACTTACAACAGATTGATGCTGATGACTTAGAAGAGATGGATCTAAAGTGGCAGATGTCTATGCTAACCATGAGAACCAGAAGATTCCTAAATAAGACTGGAAAGAAGATTAGTGCCAATGGTTCTGAGACCACATGGTTTAACAAATCAAAGGTAGAATGCTATAACTATCATAAAAGGGGCCACTTTACAAGGGAGTGCAGGGCTCCAAGGGAGAACAAGAACAGAGAACCTGTAAGGAGGAATGTGACAGTAGAAACAATAGAGACAAAAGCTTTGGTGCTGGCTCAGATGGGTCTTGGAACTGATTGATGTGGGACCAGGCTGAAGAAGGACCTATAAACTTTGCACTTATGGCATATACATCTTCAGGTTCTTCAAGTTCTTCCAAGCTCAGATTCTGAGGTATCTACTTGTTCTAAAGCATGTTTAAAATCTTATGAAAATCTCTCAAAGATTTAGATAATTTAACAAAAGATTTTAATAAGTCTTAATTAAATGTAGGTGCTTATAAAGCAGGTCTAGAATCTGCAGAGACTAGACTAGATGTGTATAAAAAGAATGAGGTTGTTTTTGAAGAAGACATAATGTTTTAAAAAATTGATATTAAAAATTGAGGAGATAATGCACTAACAGAGCTTAGAAAGAAATTTGAAAAAGCTGAAAAGGAAAGAGATGATTTAAAACTTACCTTAGAAAAGTTTGGAAATTCATCTAAAAATCTAAGAAAACTGTTAAAGATTCAAGTAAGTGATAAGTTCAAGACTGGTGTGGGGTTTGATAGTCAAGTGTTTGATAGTCAAGAGAATGATAGGTACAAAACAAGTGAAGGGTATCATGCTGTTCCCCCTCCCTATACAAGGAACTTTATGCCCCCTAAATTTGATTTGGTACTTGCTCGATGACGGATGACCACTATCGTTAGTAGTGAGTCAGTAACTAGTAACCTGATGTCTCCAATAAGTCGCTTCGCTAAACTAGTTGTGTCTTAACCTAAGTCTATTGGTGAACCACTTATTGAAGATTGGATATCTGACAGTGAGGATGAGAATGAGACTGAGTCTAAGTACAAGTCTAAACAGAGAAAACCTAGTTTTGCTAAGGTAGAATTTGTTAAATCTAAAGAGCATGTGAAAACACCTAGGGAGTCTGTTAAGAAGGTAGAGAACAATAAGCAAGCTAAATACCCTAGGAAAAATAGTCAAAGTCCTAGAGGTAACCAGAGAAACTGGAATAATTTGATGACTCAGAAATTAGGAAGTAATTTTGAGTTTAAAAATAAAGCTTGTTATGAATGTGGCAGTTTTAATCATTTGATCAAAGATTGTGATTTCTATGAAAAGAAAATGGTAGAGAAAACTGTATGGAACAATGCTAAAAGGATAAATAGCCAAAATTCTCAAAGAATGACTCACCCTCATCCAAAAGGAAATTTTGTTCAAAATCGTCCTTAATGAAATCTGGCATTAAAACCCCCAAACTTAATAATGTTGGGGCAAAACTTTTCAAAAGCAGCAGTATCAGTTAATACTGCCAGACCAATTAATATTGCTTACCCAGGACCAACAGTGAATTGTGCAAGGCCAGCATCAAATGTTTTTAATAAAGCACATTCACATGTAAGAAGGCCCTTCAACAAGTTTACATCAAATAAGGACAGTAATTTAAATGAAAAAGTTAATACTGTTAAGGGAAATGTTACTACTGCTGGGCCAAAAGCAGTAGTAAGTGATAATAAGGGAAATGAGGCTAATGCCGTTAAGGCCTTAGCATGTTAGGTTTGGAGAGCAAAGCAAAAAGTTTTAGACCATGTCTCTAGACACAATGGTGCATCAGTGAACTTTAAAAGATTTGATTATATTGATGCACAAGGCAGATCCAAGTCAGTGATGGCTTGGGTCCCTAAGAGAGTCTAATTCTCTTACTATATGTGCAGGGTAATCCACAACTAGAATTGTAGGAAAAAGAGTAATTGATAGTGGATGCTCTAGGCACATGATTAGAAACAAGTCCTACCTCTCAGATTATGAAGAAATTGATGGTGGATTTGTTGCCTTTGGAGGAGATCCCAAAGGAGGTAGAATCACTGGTAAAGGTAAAATCAGTACAGGTAAATTGGATTTTGAAGATGTGTACTTTGTTAAGGAGCTTAAGTTTGTACCTTTTTGTGTCTAACATGTGTGACAAGAAAAACAATGTTCTTTTTACAGACACTGAATGTGTTGTTTTGTCTTCTAACTTTAAGCGACTTGATGAAAATTATGTCTTGCTTAGAGTTCCTAGAAAAGATAACATGTACAGTGTTGATTTAAAGAATATTATTCCCTTCGGAGGTCTAACTTGTCTCTTTGCAAAGGCCACACTAGATGAATCTAATCTTTGGCATAGGCCCCCACCCCCACCCCCCCCCCCCCCCCCCCCCCCCCCCCCCCCCCACCCCCCCCTGAGGTTTGGGCATATAATATTTCCCAAAACTATGAACAAACTAGTGAGAGGAAACCTTGTAAGTGGTTTACCTTTAATTTTTTTTGAAAATAATCATACATGTGTTGCTTGTCAGAAAGGAAAGCAACATAAAGCCTTTTGTAAGACCAAGACTGTAAGCTCAATCAGCCAACCTTTATAAATGTTGCATATGGATTTGTTTGGCCCAACATTTGTAAAGAGTCTAATGAAAAAGGATGTCTGCCTTTGTTGTCACAGATGACTATAGTAGGTTTAGTTGGGTTTTCTTCTTAGCCACCAAGGATGAAACCAATGAAACCCTTAAAACATTTATTACTGGCATAGAAAATCTAACAGACCTTAAGGTGAAAGTGATCAGATGTGACAATGGGACTGAATTCAAGAATAAGGTCATGAATCAGTTCTGTGAAATGAAGGGTATTAAGAGGGAATTTAGTGTTGCTAGGGACCTCCTTAAACAAAATGGAGTAGCAGAAAGGAAAAATAGAACACTAATAGAGGCTGCTAGGACTATGCTAGCTGATTCAAAATTGCCAACAACGTTTTAGGCTGAAGTACGTTAATAATGCTTGTTATGTTCAAAAATAGGGTGTTAGTTTATCCTGCCTCACAACAAAGACCCCTTTATGAACTTTTTTCTAGGTAGAAAAACCTGCCTTAAGCTTCATGAGACCATTTGGGTGTCCTATTACTATTCTTAATACCTTAGATCACCTAGGTAAGTTTGATGGAAAGGCTGATGAAGGGTTCTTTGTAGGATACTCTACAAATAGCAAAGCATTCAGGGTATTCAATAGTAGAACCAAAATAGTAGAAGAGAACATGCATGTCAAGTTTAGTGAAGAAACACCTAATATTGCAAGAAATGGAATAATGGGCTTTTTGATATAGATGCTCTAACAAAATCTATGAATTATAAGCCAGTTGGTGCAGGGAATCAAATTAATGGTAATGCAAGTACCAAAGAAAACATTGATGCAGGCAAGCTAGGAAAAAGATAGTACATAATCAAGAGTATATACTGCTACCATTGTTGACATCTGATCCATCACTCTCTAAAAGTTTAAAGGATTCTCCTGATGGGTTCAAACCATCAGGTGAGGAGGAAAAGATAGATGCTGAACATCCAGAGAATGAAGATAATAAGGTGCCAAATACTGAGGAGCCAAGAGTTAATCAAGAGCAGGGTGAAAGTATTAACAGTACTAACAACATTAATACTGTTAGTTCAACTGTTAATGCTGCTAGCATACAAGATAATGTTGTTGATGAGAATATAGTTTATGGATGTGAAGATGATCCAATATGCCTAATTTGGAAGAGATTGTCTATTCTGATGATGATGGAGAAGTTGGTGCAGAGGCTGACATGAACAATTTGGCTACAACTATGCCTGTCAGTCCTATTCCAACTACAAGAGTTCACAAGGATCATCTACTTGAACAAATCATTAGAGATATACATTTAGCACCTTAAACCAGAAGGATGACAAAGAGTGTGACTGAACATGGTTTGTTTAGTTCAGGGCAACAGAGAATCAACCATAAAGATTTTCAGAATTGTCCGTTTGTATGTTTCTTATCACAAGCAGAGCCCAAAAAGGTAATCCAAGCATTACAAGATCCAAGCTGGATAGAAGCAATGCAGGATGAGCTTCTACATTTTAAATTACAGAAGGTTTGGACTTTGGTTGATTTACCATATGGCAAGAGGGCCATTGGTACTAAATGGGTGTACAGAAACAAGAAAGATGATAGAGAAATTATGGTTAGAAACAAGGCAAGGATGGTAGCACAGGGTTACACTCAAGAGGAGGGTATAGATTATGATGAAGTTTTTGCTCTAGTTGCTAGGATTGAAGTAATTATGCTTTTCTTTGCCTATGCATCATTCATGAACTTCATTGTTTATCAGATGGATGTAAAGAGTGCATTTTTGTATGGGATAATTGAAGAAGAGGTTTATGTTTGCCAACCTCCAGGGTTTGAAGATCCAGAGTTTTCGAACAAAGTTTACAAGGTAGAAAAAGCTTTATACGGTTTACATCAAGCTCCTAGAGCATGGTATGAGACCTTATCTACCTATTTATTGGAAAATGGATTTAAAAGAGGGACCATAGACAAGACTTTGTTTATCAAGAAGGACAAAGGTGATATCCTGTTAGTACAAGTGTATGTAGATGACATCATCTTTGGGTCTACTAAAAAGTCTTTATGTACTGAGTTTGAACAAATGATGCACAAGAGATTCTAGATGAGTTCTATGGGGGAGCTCACTTTCTTCTTAGGGTTGCAGGTAAAACAAAAAGATGAAGGAATCTTCATTAGCCAAGACAAATATGTGGCTGAAATTTTAAAAAAGTTTGATTTTTCCACTGTAAAGACAGCAAGCACTCCAATGAAGACTAACAAAGCATTACTCAAGGATGAAGAAGATGCAGATGTGGATGCTCATTTATACAGATCAATGATTAGATCATTGATGTACATAACAACTTCTAGACCTGACATAATGTTTGCTGTTTATGCTTGTGCAAGGTTCCAAGTTTACAAAGACTTCACATCTTCATGCTGTGAAGAGAATCTTTAGATACTTAAAAGGTCATCCTAAATTGGGCCTTTAGTATCCTAGAGATTTCACCATTTGACTTGGAGGCTTTTTTGATAGTGAGTATGATGTGATAGGCTTAGACCAGGAAATCCACAACAGGAGGTTGTTAATTTCTTGGAAGAAGGTTGATTTCATGGCAATGTAAAAAGCATACTATAGTTGCCAACTCCACTAATGAAGCAGAATATGTTGCTGCTGCTAATTGCCGTGAACATGTGTTATGGATCCAAAATTAATTACTGTTTTTTGGATTATACACTTTATCAACAACATGGATTCTTCATTTGACAATGAAGCACAACATCCTGCATAGTTAAGTATTCCTATGTTCATTCTAAGACTAAGCTTAATTGTAATTACGACATCACTTCATCAAGATTATATGTGGAAGAGATTAATTCAAGTGATTAAGATTCACACTGATCATAATGTTGCTGATTTACTTACAAAGGCATTTGATGTTAGTAGATTTCAATATCTGATTATAAGTATTGGAACGCTTAACCTCTGAAGTATTGATTGAGGGGAGGTTATTTGTGTTACCATGAAGATGATTATACACAAAGGATGCATAACTACAAGCAGAAGTAGGTGAAGGGTCAAGAAATCCCACTGAACCCCAATACACATCTATAACTATTTCACTATCTAATCTTGAACCAATCAATGTTCCATCACAATCTTAACCCAAAAAGACTCAAAAACCTAGGAAAGCCAAAAGGACCACTGAGATATCTCAGTGTAGTGAACCTATTCACCTTGATGCAGATAAGACTGTCTATAAGGAGTGGGAAGACAGAATGGAAAGGGCTGTCACTACTGCTTCTAGCTTAGAAGCAGAGCAGGACAGTGGTAACATAAATAGGACCCAATCCATGGCAACACTTAATGAGTCTTTTCCTTAAGGAACTGATTCAGGTAGTGGTCCCAGGTGCCAAGATACCATATTAGGGGGGGGGGGGTGCAGAAGCTCAAATTAAGTTTGAGGCTGCATCTAAACAGTCCAATGATCCACTTCTCTCAAGATTTAACACACTTGGAAGTGGGGAGGACAGCATGAAACTAAAGGAATTGATAGAATTTTGTACCAAACTGTCTGAAAGGGCTCTTGTTGTGTGATATAAAAACAGATAATTGGTGAGAAAAAGAAATGAGAGATACAGTGAGCTGAAAAATAGAAAGAGAGTTGTGTGATATAAAAACAGATAGAGTGAATTGGTGAGAAAAAGAAATAAGAGATATTGTGAGATTAAAAACAGAAAGAGAGAGCTTATGAGAATCAAAATTGATGATGGAAATGCTTTTTGGAATGAAATTGAAGTTAATACTGGTGACTCAAAGTTAATAATGTTAGGCATAAACTTACTACTGCCAGTACTAGTTTATGCTACTAGGCATTCACTTACTGCTGTTAGGCATAAGTTAATGCTGCCAGGTATAACTTTCTACTGTTGGGTTAGTTAATACTGTTAGGCTTAACTTAATGCTGTCAGTTCAAGTTAATGCTGTTGAGGGTGATTTCATAAATACTTCGATTAAGGGTTTCAGTCACTCATTCGTTCGATTTTACACTTTGTTATCCTCTCTAATCATAAACCCTAACTCAATTTCATCTTTAATCATCAAAACCCATCACAATGTCGACCCTAAAGTTTGCTGAAACTCATAATTTGGTTGCGTTTTTAGAGAAACCCGAAGAAAGTAATGGGTTTAAAGGCATTATTGATTTTCTGAATGCAAGTTCTATCAAATATGCGTTAACGATTAATCCTAAAGTATATGAATCATGCATTAAATAGTTTTGGACAAGTGCTAAGGCTAAGACAATTAATGGGAACGTCAAATACAAGCCCTAGTTGATAAGAAGAAGGTGATCATCACTGAGAAGAGTGTAAGAAGTGATCTTATGTTAGAAGATGCTGATGGGACTGAATGTTTGCCAAATGATGAAATTTTTGAACAGCTGACACTCATGGGGTATGAAAATCTTACTCAAAAGCTTACATTCTATAAAGCTTATTTTTCATCCCAATAGAAATTTCTTATCCATACCATCCTGTAATGCCTTAGTGCTAAAACTACAGCTTGGAATGAATTTAGTAGCACTATGGCATCTGCTATCATCTGTCTTGCTACAAACAAAAAATTTAACTTTTCCATGTACATTTTTGATAATATGATGAAGAACTTGGAGGGTGGGGTTAAATTTCTTATGTATCCAAGGTTTGTGCAAGTATTCCTGGACAAACAAGTTGAAGGAATGTCCAAACATAAAGGGATTTATGTTACACCTTCCCACACCAAGAAGGTGTTTGCTAACATGAACAGACCAGGAACGGGTTTTTCTGGTAAGGTCACACCTATTTTCCAAACAATGATGGTTCAAGCTCCAGAATACATGGGTGAAGATTCCGCTGCTCCTATTGATTCCCATTCCACACCCATTATTACTCAACCATCATCATCTAAGCCTAAAATGAAACAGTCCAAAAGAAAATAGAGGAAGGACAGTGGTCTTACAGAGCCTATTCTTGATAAGGCTACTAATGAGGAACCTATATCTACTCCTTCCTGTGATCCACCTCAAAGTGGTGAGGATAGATTGCAACTTACTGAATTGATGAATTTATGTACCAAACTACAAAAACAAGTTCTTGATTTAGAGGAAGCAAAGACTGCTCAAGCAAAGGAGATTGCTAGTTTAAAGAAGAGAGTTAAGCAGTTGGAACAGAGAAGAAAGTCAAGAACTTCAGGGCTTAAAATGTTAAGGAAGGTTGGTTCAGCTAGTAGGGTAGAATCCTCTAATGATGCTAGTTTGGGTGCTCAAAAGGATGTATCCAAACAAGGGAAGAAAATAGCTAATCTTGATGCTGATGAAGAAGTGACCTTGATTGATGAGACTCAAGAAAGAAATGATAAAGAGATGTTATTTGATATACAAGATGATTTACAAGGTGAAGAAGTTGTTGCTAAAAAAGAAGTTGCTGAAAAGGAAGTTAGTGCTGCTAATCCAGTTACTACTGCTGGTGAAGTAGTTACTACTGCTAATGTTGAAGTTACTACTGCCAGTGCTTCAACAATAACTATTGATGAGTTAACTCTGGCTCATACTCTAATAGAAATCAAAGCAGCTAAACCCAAAGCTGTTACAACTGCTGCTATAACAACTACAACTACAAGACCCAAGGCTAGAGGGGTTGTAGTTCAAGAGCCAAGTAAATTCAAAACAACATCATCAACTTCACAAGCATCACAACTTCTACAAGCTAAAGACAAAGGCAAGGCAAAAATGGTTGAGCCTGAAAAACATTAAAGAAGAAAGATCAAATTGCAATGGATGAAGAAGTTGCTAGAAATCTTGAAACTCAACTACAAGCTGAATTGGAAGAAGAAGAGAGGCTTTCAAAACTAAAAGAATAAGAAGCCAACATAGCTTTACTTGAATCATGGGATAACACACAAGCTATGATAGATGCTGACTTTCAATTAGCTCAACAAATGCAAACAGAAGAACAAGAATAGTTGAGTATTGAAGAAAAGTTAAAATTATTTGTAGAACTATTGAAAAAGAGAAAAATACTTTGCAGCATTAAGAGCTCAAGAGAAAAGGAGCAAGCCACCATCTAAGGCACAAAATAGAAATACAATGTCTACCTATTTGAAGAACATGGCTGGATACAAACACAATCAACTGAAGAGCAAAAGTTATGATGAGATTCAGGAGATGTTTGATAAAGAGATGAAAAGAGTAAACACTTTTGTAGACATAGATGCATAGTTGGTGAAAAGTAGTGTGACAAGAACTGAAGGAAGTTCTAAAAGAGCAGGAGATAAGCTTGAATCTGATAACTCAAAGAAGTAGAAGATAGATGAGCATGTAGAAGCTGAAAAAAGATGATGATCAAGAGGAGGCAGATATGAAAAAGCATATTGAGATAGTTAAAGATGATGAGGTAGCAATTGATGATATACCTCTAGCTACCAAACCTCCAATGATTGTTGAATACAAGATTTTTAAAGAAGGAAAGTTTAAATATTTTCAATTGATAAGAGCTGATAGAAGTTCAAAAAGATACTTATCAATGATCAAGATACTTCAAAATATTGATAGAGAAGACTTGGAGACCTTCTAGAAGTTGGTTAAAGCTAAACATGAGAATACAAGGCCAGAGGAGGATTATGAAAGAGTATTATGGGGTGATCTGAAGGTCATGTTTGAACTTGACATAAAAAGTAAAGTATGGAGAAATCTATAAGGATACAAAGTGACTATTTGGAAGCTATTTGATACATGTTGAGTGCACTTTGTAAGGTTTAAAAATCTACATATCTTTATGTTGGTTGAGAAAAGATATCCCCTTACACCAATAACAATCACAAACATGCTGAACAAGAAGCTTTAAGCTGACCATTGGAATGAGATGTGTTATCAACTGCTCAAGCTTATGACAAAGCAAGAAAAGGGTCAATGAAGTATTTAAATGCATCCTCCTGGTGATGGTGAAGACTTTTAATGAAGAAACTTGAAGATTCAGATGATAAACATCAAGTTTAGGGGAGGATTGTTAGGATTAAAAAACTTCAAGATGATTCTTAAGAGTTACTGCTGCTCAGGTATATTTTAGTTCTGTCAAGCATAACTTAGTGCTGCTGGTAATACTAATGAAAATTATGCTAAGTAGTTATTATTGGTAGTATAACAGTTACTACTGCTAGTTACTACTTTTAGTATAATTAGTACTATTAGTGTAAAGTTACTGCTGCCAGTAGAAGTTAAGATTGCTCAGAGATGAAGAATGAAAATATACTAAGTAGTTACTACTGCTAGTATAAAAGTTAGTACTGCTAGTGTATGTTAGTACTGCTAATGTAAATCTTTAAGTAGTTAATGCTGCTTGTGCTCAGTTACAACTGTTGAGTGATTACTACTGCTGGAAGGATTACGCTGATAGAGGTGAGATCAATGAGTTATCAGAGAAGAGATAAAGATTGATTGGAGAACAAGAATACTTATGAAGATAAGTATTAGTTATTTGTATAGAAGATATGTATAACTTATTTGTTTAAGAGATTATGTTTGTTTATATAAAAGATCATGATAACTTAGGAAAGTTTTGTAAGCCTTGTAGGTCTCCTTGGTGTATAAAAGGAGGTCCTAGGGCATGTAGTTTGACATATCTCTTTTACATATCTTTGATATTCGTAGCTTCAAGGTTTTGTAACGCTAACACCATTAAGAGTGTTTGTTTTATATTAAGGCTTGAAAGTTTGGTAATCTGTCTTGTTATTGATTTTGTGTTACTGTTTCATTAGAATTCTTCTTAGTATCATAGATTATATTCGGCATAGTCTTTGATATATTCAATCAAAGTTTCTACCATAGTTGTCTTGGATTTATTCAATACAACTAAGCCTTTTACAAGCTAAGCAAGATCTATTCAAGTAGGATCAACACATTTTAATCCTCTTACCTTTCAGGGTCACTAAGTGAGGCACTAACCTAGCCAATTCGTGAAACCTATCAGTATACGCAGCATGGCCAGCCCCGACCATGGCGTGATTCCACAAATCAGTTTCCAACTTTTGCATCTCATTAGTAGGGCAAAATTCCTCTCTAGTCAAAATCTTAAAGTCTTCCCAAGACATATTGGTATGTGCTTAATTACACATACCATTTTCTATTAAAAAACAGACTTAAATGACTAAAAACGTACCAAAAATACACTGTATTTGTATGTTTTGCATTTGTATTATGCAAGAGATGGATATTCAAGAAAAGGACAACAAGAAAGCCAAAAACGACCAAACCAAGCACGGGATGGAAAAGACAAAGTCAAATCGAAGCCAAAGTCAGTCAAAGTCAGAAAGTCAACCCAGACAAAGTCAAAAGTCAACCAAGTGAAGAAAATACAACTCGAGGGACTAAAGTTGCCAAACCTTAAGTTGTATTACAAGGACTGAAATTGCATACCGGGTGAAGTATAACTTTAGGGGCTAGTTCTGCCAAACCCCTAAAGTTGTATCATAAAAGGGCGAAGCTTACAATAAAGTTATAAGAGATGAGGGGCCAAAGCTGCCAACTTACCCAAAACTATTTTTTCCCGCCCAACTAAACCCAAGAACCACTCACGGGTTCCCTTCACCTTCTTTTACCCTGCAACCATTCAACACCCTGGATAAAACATTTCCCCCTCCTCCACTATCTCCCCCCAGCTTTATAATTGCCATGTTGGCAATCCCTCACCATTTCCAAGTAATTTTGATGGCTAGATTGACTAAAAAAGAAGCACAAGAAGATTGAATGGCTGAGATTACTTTTATCAAGTCCCTCACACAACAAAAACGCCTATTGAAGCTCTCACAAAAGAAGCACAGTTGGAAGACCCAAGAATGAAAGTTTCTGATATAAATAGGCCATCTTGTAAGCCATGAAAGGCATCTAGGTTTTTAAATTTTTAATCTTTTATGTATTTTCAAAAATTCTGTCTTTAATTTAAGCATTGTATCTATTTCCTTAAGCAACTAATGAAGTATCGAGTTTTAAAGTTAAAATCCCAATTTATAATTCCGAGTGGTAAATTGTTAAATTGTTATGAAAATTTGGTTCAAAAGCTTTTATAAGGGGTTAATTTGAACCTACTTACAGAAAGTTATAAAAGGAGTTAAGTTTGTAGTTAGAAAAACCAAAAAAAGATACTCACCTCAAATACATCACAGCTTATGGATGATAAGCCAGTTCTGGATGGGCTTATGGACTCTCACTAGCTTGTTTTATATAAGCTAGAGCTTGTAGACTCTTTGTGTAACCCTGTTTTGAGCAAGGGTGTTGTAGTTTCTCTTTTTCTTATTTTTCTTATTTATTGTAGAACTGCTTATAAGTATCTTATTTTGTTATTTGATAATCTGTTTTTAACAATTTAGGACCAAATCAGCTTAAAATAAAAAGAAAAATGATTTTTGAAAACTCTAAGGGGGTGTTTGGAACAAGCAGTACTAACCCATAGTTAGTACTGCTGGTTCTACTTTGGGAATTTTTAAAGCTAGCCAGTACTACTCATAGCTAGCGAGTACTTTCCAAGTTAGTATGGTAGTTAAAAATGTTAGTACTGTTGGATCATTTTGCTTTTTTCTTATTATTTCTGCTTATTTAAGTTTTCCTTTGCTTTTTAGGAGTAGATTATAGACCATTTTTCCTTTACTGTCTTTCGTAGAGCGTACTTTAGGCTTATTTGCCTTTTCAACAGCCAACTTTTAATAGTTTATCAGTTGTAGTTTTTTAGCTTATTTGCCAGTTTTAGTTTATTCTAGTTGCCCTTATTTTTTGCCTGAGTGACTTTTTAGGGGTTGGAGTAGTTTAAGTATTTATTTTAGCCCAATTTGCTTATTTCTGTAAATTGAGTTTGTTAAAGCTAGCAGTACTAACTCTAAGCTAGCAGTATTAACTCAAAGCTAGCAGTACTAACTCCAAGTTAGTACTGATAGTTAATACTGTTAGTACTGTTGTTAGTACTGCTGAGTTTCTCCTGCTTAACTTAGTTTAATTGCTTGCTGAATTTGCTTATTTAGAGTTAGTCTAGCTTATTTGGTTTGTCTTAAGCTTATTTGAGCTTATTTGTATCTTAGTATAAAAGTTTTAAGTGTTTTTACCATTCCTAGCCTTTATGCTTGCTCTAGCTTATTTTCCTTGCTTATCTTTTCGTGCATTTGCTTATTAGGTTTAGTGCCCATTCATATCATTGTCATATTCAAACATCGATTATCAATTCGTCATTCGATTTTCCATTCAAGCCTCGTTGGGACATAACGACCCGGAGATATTCTATACTACTTCCGGTTTCATTGATTTTGTGGATTTTGATCATTGTTATATATTTATATTTATTTATATTTATCTATATATAAAAAGGAGTAAGAATACGTGAGTCACATATCTACAATGGCTTCTCGACCTCGTGTGTGGATTTGAGAGTTCCACCACGTGAGAGCTGTACCAACAAATAAACCAACAGTGTACTTCACCTTTTGATTATCCCTACACCCACTCATATCCTGAACTGACTCCATCTTCTCAATCCAACGGGTATACACTATAGCACCTCCCTTACCATCATAATCCTTAGGGTTACAAGCTAAGAACTGCTTATAGGTATAACCGCTACTAACATCACCCCGGATGTTGTCATTAACGGCATCACCATTTTGATTCCTACCATTTCCTGGACCTCTACCTTGGTCACCTACTTGGGCTACAATAGTTGGGAGTAAATTCTGCAACTGCTGTACAATAATGGTGGAGAAGTCGGGGACTCCGTTAACACCATCATTCACTTCACTACCCTGACCACCTACTTGGACACCCTAACCATCAATCCTACCATCACCCTGATCACCAGAATGACCTCTAGTCCTACTACCACCACTACCAGCTCGTCCACCCGTTCCCCCTCCTCGTGATGCGGCAGCATGCCGGCCAGTACTTCAGGTCATCATCGTAAGCGGCATTATCTACATGAGGTAGAACATGTCAACGTTAGGTAGGTGGGATGGTCAATACGCATAGGATAGCTTAATATACTATACCACACATCATGCGGTCCTAAGGCATCAACACCGATTTGTGTGGACGATAATACTAAATATGCGTGAGTCATGATACGTTTATAGTTACATTGGCCACCATATTTATACCCGTATTCTTTCCCAGTTGTACTTAGTATGAGGCTCACACATTTCAATGAATGACTTAATTAATACTATATACCATATAACCACATAAGCACGTATAAGCGGAACACCATGCACATAGGTCCTATGACGCAACTTGATGCAGGTTCGTAGGTTATAGTCTAGGCTAAACCACCTAGTTCTCTATAACCTTGGCTCTGATTACCATTCTGTCACACCCTGTCATCGGTAGAAACACAGGAATGTGATGTAATGATCAATCACAATACAAGATACAAAATAGAGAAATCTAAAATGCATAAATGAAAGGTGTCATGATGACCATCAACCTCAATACAACCTTAAGTGATGTCCCAAATCAAGAACACAACACATAGTCATCAACTATTACAAACTTAAGCCCTCGTAGGGGTCCATAAAATCTTATCTCGATACTCAAGAAAACCAAATCCAAAACAAACATCGAATGCCAGACTTTTCAAACAAGATTCCTACAGGATTCTCTAAAGTCTGCTACAAGCACCTTACTCTAACGATCATTAACATCACCTGAATATGACACTAAAAAACATCAACAACAATGTTGGTGCTCGCAGGTTTTGACTCAAAACCCAATCGATGTGCCAATATCTTATACGGTTGGAAAATTATGCTATATGACAATGAATATATGCAAACAAACCTATGACTTAGCATCCTTACTAATCATGTACCAAGACCTAGCATCCCCGCTAGTTTGAACACCAACGCGTACCAACACCCTTAGGGTCGCAACCTCGATGACATACCACACCTAAAGCCTATCAGCTGGAGCTAATTAGGGTGAAGAACCACACATAAAGATCACACAGCATAGCATACCAACGCATATCATTCACATAGCAGTCATATGTATATAGATTGTCCCAAAAATGAAATCACTTTTTGCACAGTTCAAAAAACAGTTCAAAACACATTTGAGTATTATTTTCCCCCAATGGAAAAACAGTAAAAAGTGAGGCTACGAGAAATCACCTCAAGCAAACTGTCTCCACAGAAATTTCAATATCACACAAGCAAATGCTACGACATCCGTACACGACCTAGGCCAGTTAATGTCCCATTTTAAATCATTCATTTCCAAACAGTTTTTCCCGGTTTCGATGCATAGAGGTTAGATGCGTTGTACAATTATTTTAAACGTTTTAGTGGTGTGATGGTTGGCGACATAACTCCAAAATATCATATCAAATCCATATCTGAGTGCAATATACTTATACTTATACTATTTAGCAAAATAGTTAAGTAATATAAGTAAATATTTATAATATATAATCATAAATATGTTTCGATAAGTCCATTCAGTACACTTAGTTACCATATATACATTAGTTATATTATACGAAATGAAACGATTATGTTTGTTAATCATTTTGGAAAAGTTTTGAGGAAAATTATATTTTTTGTCTTTTAGTCGACTTATTAAAATAATAAAATAATAATATTTTATTATAAAAATAAAATTTACGTTTTAAGTAAAATTCTAATTATAGACTTTTTACGAAATTTTGGCATGACCTGTACGTTTATATGACATTTCTCAAGGTTATCAAACCTTATTTTTTTAACAAATTACAACATTTCGACACTTTCCGAACCAAATTCCAAAAATCACATTTCACAACGTTTACCAAAATTCTTTCTCAAAATGACTTTCAATATAACTTTACATGTACATTTCACTTTCCAAAAGCTCGTCAAAACTCTCAAACGACTAGTTAACGCTTATTGGGCAGGATCAATTATACTTTTTATGTATCCAACATACGTTTTAAGCCCAAAACTAAGGCCCAATAGCATATATGAGCCCAAATCAATAAGTAGTAAAGTAATCCGGACCACAAAAAGCCATTAATAAGCCACGACTTGTAGGTCCTTGGTCTTGGATATATATATCCTTTGTAAGACAATAGCTAACTTGAATAAATCCAAATCAACTATGTGAGAGACACTGACTTTGAATATCAAGTGTTAATGCGGAATCTTAACACAAGAATTAAGAAGAACAAT
>BQNB010040903.1:0-45594 GCA_026074375.1 Tanacetum coccineum | reverse complement strand
GAAAACACAGTTCTTTCTCCCACTTTTTCCACACCATTGTTTTAGTTGAGGGCATTCTCACTTTAAGGTTGAGGGGCACAACGTTTTTAGTTCAAAAATTTACCCTAAAAACATGAATATTAAAGAAGCCATTGGGGGCAGTTACCCCCTAGCTTGTGAATGCCTCCGCCCCTGTATAGGACATGATTCTTGTTCAGACCTGTGAGGAGGTATAATGGTTTATCATTGTTTATTTTTTTTTCAGAAATCATCTAATATCGTTGTTCAATAAATAAAAGAACAAGTACATGAAGAAAAGTTCAATATAGATCACAAATTTTTTTAAAGATTAAATGGGTAAATTTTGGTCATTCATTTTTTCATCAAATTAAAAATCTACTTTCATTCCTTTTAAAAAAAATAAAATATATCGCAAATCATTAATCGTTATGTAAAATGAATCATATCATCGCGACGATAATTGAATTATCTTTCTGTAGAGGGGCACTTTTGTATATATTTTCGACGAATTTTTTTTCAAGTTTCTTTTGTGAGTATTAAAATTATCTTCCATAAAAATCACGTGTGACTCGTAAAGTCACAGTTGATTTGTTACATTAAAATCACATTTGATTTTTAAAATAACAGATCAACTTTGATTTTACGAATAAATGTGATTCTACAAATCACATGTAATTTTTATGAACGGACATTTCAACACTTAAAAATAAAACTCGGGGGTAAAAATCGTCGAAAGTATATATTAAATTGCCTGTCTAGTGAAAGATAAAAAAATTCTCGTCACCATGGTTTATTTTTCATAGCTTGACGATTTACCGTTTATAGGATATTTTGTTTTAAAAAAATGATCAAAAATGAGTTTTCTTATTTGATGAAAAAACGGATGACTATTATTTGCCCATTGGATCTTTAGAAAATTGTGATCCACCTCCAAGTACATGTAGACGTGTGAGGTTAGTTCCCGTGTCTAAATTAAAACCAAAATTTTAGGGTTTTAACACTTCCATTCAAACAAACAATAGCCACACCCCAGCAGCCATCAACAACCAAACACTCCAAACCCTAAAATAACAACCATTGCAAACGTAGTGCAAGACAAGCTGACAAAACTCGACAACCTTGAAAAACGCCACATCTTCACCCGTAAAGAAATCTATAAAATCTTCAAATGACGCCGTAAACTCGATAATGCAGTTCATGTATGGATTTGATGCAGTAGGTAGATGTTAGTTGCTTAAAAATAGATTAGGTTAAGCTAAGTTAGATTTATGTGCTGAAAAATGTGTGTTTTTGCGTTTGAATGCTATTGATGCAGTTTATGTAAACAATTTATGCAGTAGCTAGATTTAAGTTCAAATTTGAGGTTTGACTAGATTACGCGAACTGTGTTTTATATGTCGAAACATGTGTGTGTGTGTGTGCGTTTGAATGCTACTGATGCAATTTATGTAAATATGTGATGCAGTTGTAGATGTTAGTTGAAATGTGAGATCTGATTAGGTTAGGCGAACTCTGTTATGTGTGGAAAAGTGTTTGTATGTGTGTTTGTTTGCTACTAATGCAGCCAGTGTAATGAAGTGATGCGTTAGTAACTTGTATTTGCAGTAGGTCTTCATTTGGGCAAGATGTGGCTTTACTCTTTTGCAAAAATGATTCTGTGTGGCTGATTTTATGTGTGATCTACTAGAAATTAAACTTTAATGTAATCGGATGTAAGTTGTTGTTCATAGGCATGATTTAGGATAAACGTGGTTTGTCGTTTTTATGAAATATGATTGTGTATGCTTGATTATGTGTGTGATGTACCAGAAATGAAACTGTAATGCAATAGGATGTAAGTTGTTGTTCATAGGCATGATTTAGGCTAGATGTGATTTGTCGTTTTTGCGAAAATGATTGTGGGTGCCTATAATGAAGTAGGATGTAAGTTGAAGGGTATGAGTAGGATGTACTAGAAACTGAACTCTAATGTAGTAGGATGATTGTGTATGCTTGATTTTTCTGTTTTTTGGGTAAGAGTCTAGGTTTGGTTTTGAACTTTGATGCAGTTAGTTTTATGAAGTGATGCATTTAGTTTGATAATGTTACAGTAGGATGTACTAGGCAAATAACTATAATGCAAACTTTGATGCAGTTAGTTTGATAATGTTAGCCTAAATCATGCCTATGAACACCAACTTACATCCTATTGCATCACATTTTCATTTCTAGTACATCACACACACAATCATTTTCTTAAAAATGACAAATCACATCTAGCCTAAATCCTGCCTATGAACAACAACTTACATCCTACTGCATTACAGTTGCATTTCTAGTACATCAGACACACAACTAGACACACA
Organism: Tanacetum coccineum; assembly: GCA_026074375.1. Taxonomy (NCBI): domain Eukaryota; kingdom Viridiplantae; phylum Streptophyta; class Magnoliopsida; order Asterales; family Asteraceae; genus Tanacetum; species Tanacetum coccineum. Next base: position 43,249 of record BQNB010040903.1, on the reverse strand, counting down.
CAATCATTTACGTAAAAATGGCAAACCGCATTTAACGTAAATCATGCATGTGAACAACAACTTACATCCTACTGCATCACAGTTTCATTTCTAGTACATCACAAACATAATCAATCAGACACAATAATTTTCGGAAAAACCGCAAACCACATCTAGCCTAAAGCATGCCTGTGAACACCAACTTACATCCAACTGCATTATAGATTATTTTCTAGTACATCACACACATAATCAGTCACACACAATCATTTTTAGAAAAAATGGCAAACAACATATAGCCTAACTCATGCCTATGAACATTAACTTACATCCTAGTGCATCATAGTTTCATTTATAGTACATCATATACACAATTAGGCACACACAATCATTTTCGTAAAAACGGAAAATCACATCTAGCCTAATTCATGTTATGAACACCAACTTACATTTTACTACATCATAGTTTCATTTCTTGTACATCACAAACACAATCAGACGCACACAATCATTTTTGCAAAAACGGAAAATCACATTTAGCCTAAATCATGCCTATGAACACCAACTTACATCCTACTACATCACAATTTCATTTCTAGTACATCACACACACAATCATTTTCATAAAAACGGCAAACTACATTTAGCGTAAATCATGCCTATGAGCAACCTACATCCTACTACATCACCGTTTCATTTTTAGTACATGACACACACAATAATGGCACATACAATCATTATCGAAAAAACGGAAAATTACATAAGCTTAAATTCATACCTATAACATATCAACTTGCATCCTAGCATAGAATCATAGTTTCAATTCCAGTACAGTCACACAACATAATCATAGCACACACAGTCATTTTGCAAAAACGTCGAACAATAATTATTAAGCCTAAATCATACCAATGAACCCAACTTGAACAAATCTTACTTGTCACAGTTTCCCTTTCTAAAGTACATCACTCAAAACACAAAAGACGACAAACAAAAGCAGGCAACACACAATTAATTTCCGCAAAAACGACAACATCCACATCTAGCCTAAAATCCCATGGTAGTCATGGAAGCCCAGGGCACAAACTTGAGTCATACAGGGACGAAACTTGAGCAATTTTCTTGGGGGGGTCGAAATCATTGTAAGTTTGAGATGAAAATCATGATGTATATGTACAAAAAAGAAAGACAAGAAATGCACGATAATTCAGAAAAAGGGCAATAAGTTTTCCCCTGATTGTCATAAACATTCAAGTATTTAACTCCATTCACTCAGTTCACAAGAGCAAAACATACAAAAAAGGCAATAAGCTAAATCATTCAAAATAGGGCAATAAGCTAAATCATTCAAAAAAGGAGCAAAATGACGTAAAACAGAGGATTGAACCAAAAGCAGAACATACAAAATAAGGGACAATAAGTTAAATCGTTCAAACTTTCAAAGACAAATATCATTCTTGAATAAGCTAAATTATTCAAAGTAACAATTCACATTAAATGAAAATGCATTGAATTAACAAGAAAATATATTGAATACACATTAAATGAACTTAATACACACAAACTTTCTTAATTAACAAAAAAAATGCATTGAATACACATTAAATGAACTTATAAATTACTATATTTGAAGCATACGAGCTTTTATTTTGCATTTTTCTAGTTAAATTAGAATAAGTTTGTTGTGGATTAATACATTATACCTCTACCCGATGGGCAGAGTTTAGCAAAACCCATAAATTAATTAAGGGGTATAAAAAATAAAATAAAACACATACCTTGATTGGCTTGAAAAATTAAGTGATCAATACTTTTTCTTTTATGTCCTTTTAATATAAATTATGAGGTAAGATTTTTGAGTTTGAACTGAAAGATTGATTATTATTAGATTTGAGATTAGGAAATGGGGAGCCGAGTGACAGATTGAGGTTTTTACTTTTTTTGGTTTAGAGAACACATATGTGGGCCACGATAGTTTTGTTCTGCACAATGGCTCTTAGATATTTTCACATGACGTTTGGTTTCCAAATTATTAGGGGGGCAAAATGTAAATTATTTTTTTCTTTATGATTACATAGTATACAAATGATAATTAGAAGCAAAATTTTTGGGGGGGCCACAACCCCCCTTGACCCTTAATATATTCCGTCATTGATCATGCCTATGAACAACAACTTACATCCTACTTGTTGTAGATTTGAACCTTAGGCATTTATTTGTTCATGTTACTTCAATATTGGAGTGTCATCATAGATGGTCGAACCCGGTGAGTTTGGTGGTTCATTTTGAACACCAAACGCAAGGGTTTGAGATGGTCACTACCAAAGTTTTATTGAAACAAATGCTTATCTTTTTTCTTTTATTGGTCACGTAATTACTTTGTCTATCATAAACATTTTGTTACTCGTCTTTGGTTATTTATGGTCGACTTGATATCGACTTGATATTGGTTTGGTTATCGGGTTGTTCGGTTTATTCACTTCAGTTACTTCCATGAAAGCAATCCGGTTTACAAAGGTCTTTGTTACATGTTACCATTCAGCAAAACTGGTTTGTTTAATGAAATGAGGAATATAAATATGGGCTTAGAATAACATGTTGAACAGAAAATAAGATATCAAAGTGTTCAAAAGGCATTTTTGTCGCATAAGAGTGCTCTGTACGAGGCGTTATAGCTTTTTGGACTGACGGATGACGTCGTGCGAGTCTCACATTGATCTTTGCGCTATAGGGTCTGACGCCGAAACTAAACCTCACGTTATACATTTTTTTTCTTTTTTTCTTTTTTTGTGTTATATATGTGTTTTATTGGGTTAAGTATGGGCCGGGTGTCCTATAACTTGAGTGATGGGGGAAGAGTGTCTTTTTTTTTTGCTTAAGTTATAGGTTCCAAGTTTTCTGGGAAAATACTCAGTTGACGACACTTTTTCTTATAACACGAACCCTATTACTCTAGGGCACCTGCTGCTCTAAAGGCACAAAAGGTTCGATGAAGTAGTCCTTTTACCATCGGTCGAGTGTGTGACTATTTACATCTCACTTTCTTCGTACTCTATTCTGATGGAATTGGTACGCGTTGTTGTTGTACTACGCATGGTAAAACTTTTAGTAGCACACGATCTACTTGTTGGAATTCAATGAATAATTTATTGGTTTCGAGACGTTTATCTTTCTTATGCTTTTGTAATAGTCTTCTAGATCAACCCCATGTCGAATTGTATTCTTTATAAACTTGGTGTTAGCTCAACAATACTATTGCATTTTGTTTGGAATGTTTTTGGTAATATTTTTAACTATTCATCTTTTACTTGGTGTTAGCTCAACAATACTATTGCATTTTGTTTGGAATGTTTTTGGTAATATTTTTAACTATTCATTTCATAAAAGATTAATGTTGTTTGTACAAAAATATATATTTATTAGATGAATAGATATAACTAAAATCCAAAAATATGTTGCACAAAGTGGTGATGACTATGAGAAAAAGTGCATGCCTTTCTGAGCATATGATGTTTTTTCTACATACCAATTTAAGGAATGTTGACTTCAAAAACGAATTTTTCTTTACACAAATTGACAAAAATTTACAATTGTTGTTTCCACTAAATAAATTGTACAGCATGTACACACATCATGTCAAAACATATGTTTTCAATTATGCATATGATAACACACACTTGTATATATATATATCTATTACTTCATGCTGAAAAGTAAACGAAATTCTCTTCTGATCAAACGTTATTATGAGCATTTTCTGACAGGACATTTGAATAGTCAATATTGCCCTTTTCTTAGACTTGTTTAATTATGATAAAATTGTCATATACTTGTTTAATTACTACTTTACAATTTACATTGTCTTCTTAGGGTTGTTCGACGAAAGTAACAGTAACACGAAGCAATATCAGTTATTAGTAGCAACAAGTAGTAGCACGAACCAGTAGCGTGCTGTTTGTTTTGATAAAGCGTTTGGTAACATAATTGTATGTTTATACTTATTATTAATTGGGAATGCTAGTTGATAGTAAATGCTCATGGGAGCGTTTTAAAGAATTAGGAATGCTAGTTGTTTGTCGTCAAACAAGCACCGTATACAAAATGCTAAACGCTAATTGATTCAAAACGCTCTTGAACGCTTGTTGCCCAACATAGCTAACTAGTTTACATATGAAAGTTAACTCAAGTGTTTATATGCATTGTTTTGTATGGGAAAATTCCCGAATATCTCTAGTTATCGTATAAACTAACTGCGCCATTTTGACGCGTGGTAAGTTAAAAGAAAGAAAACGAGGAGATAACATTTTTGCGGGTATTTGTTTTCTATAAGACACATGAAAATATATATAGCTTTATCGACCGACTAGCAAGATATCCTAACGGTGAAAAGACGATATCGCCCTTCGTCTCGTAAGAAAGGAATGTTTCGACATGACCCATACATGATACAACATGAATGCAAATCAGAAAGAGTTTGAAAACTTTTTGCATGCAGAGAAAACCTTTCCTCAAAACAATTGAAAACTCGATTGACTAAATCACCCTATCAAAATAGTACCTCAAAATGGTTGGAATCCTTTCTGATAACAACCTAAAAATCTTCTGTTAAAGTCTCATGTTTGGATATAGTAATCGAAATAGTTTGTAACACTCTGAGACGTTTATAAAAATTCGAAGTAAGAAATGAAGAGTTTGAAGGGCGAAAGCTCTCAAAAAGAGTTGCCATCTTTCATTGGAAGCATGGGACACTCTTGTGAAGGTTCATCTAGGGTTTCTCGTCGAAGAAGGTATAATTGCATGCATGAAAACCTCTCACGCAAACTCATGGTTCGGTCTTACAACCGTTCTAGGACTCCCCGGCTTCGATGGTCCAATGAGCTCCATCAATGCTTTGTTAATGCAGTTCAAAGACTTGGTGGCGAAAAAAGTATGCCTTCGCTATCTCAATCTTGAATTTTGTGTGTTTGTGTGCACGAATATGTTGTCTGATTGTACATGCTAACATAGTGTACACACATGTTGTCTTAATGGAATATTAATAGGAGCCACACCAAAGATGATCTTGCAGATGATGAATGTGAAGGCACTAACTGTGTCCCATATCAAGAGCCATCTTCAGGTTAGTTACTTCACCAACAATATACATCATATCATGAGTTCTTGATTAAGTTTCTAAATCTTCAAGCCATCGTGTGTAGCTTCTCGTTGCGAACATATAATTATTTTTATGCAAACATACGACCTGAATAGCTAATTATAAGTGTAGAAATTAAAAGAAATACTGAAAATATTATTGATCAGATTCAACTATATTATTACAATACAAAGACATTAAGTAGGAACAAACAAATGAAACCCTAAACATTAAAAAGGCCTAAACCAATGGGTTGGCATACATGCCTTATAAGTTTAATCATCATACGTACGTCTTGATAAATGTACTTGATGTTGTATATCTATGGTGAATAGATGTTTAGGAGCATGAAGAACGAGGCGATTCTACATGGTATGTACGTATGCTTAAAACTCAAATGTTAGCATTAAAGTGTGTTTGTATATATGATACATAACATGATTCTAGTTTTAAACATGATAGAAGCTTCAACGATCGAACAAGCTGAAAGTTGCAACGACAATGTAGCTTTTGCCCAACAAAACAACAATCTTTGACGTTTGGTCAACGTCCAAGATGAAACTCGTGAGCATAATAAGTACACTAGTTTTTCTACATCAGAATTGAACAGGTTATATATTGTTAAGTGGAATAATACGAAAGTAAAGGAGGAGGGTTCGTCGGTGCTTGATTCAGAGAATCTAAGAACTACTACTTTGCGGAAAATGGAACTTCCTTTTTTTTAGAAAACGGGTTGAGATGAAGTGGAATAATACGAAAGTAAAGGAGGAGTGTTCGTCAGTGCCTGATTCGGAGAATCTGAGAACTACTATTTTGCGGAAAATAGAACTTCCTTTCGTGGGTAGTAAGGTTCTCTACAGAGACTTCCTAAATAATGGCTTCACCTCAAATGTAGGTGCCTCAATTTCTTTGACACACGTTTGCGTATAGAAAACTTAACATTTGTAGCGTAACTTGTTTCATTTGATTCATTCAGGCTAACGAAGACCGCAAGAATGCTCAAGAGCCGATTAGTGCTTCGTTTTCATCTTCAGCTGCAGTCGATATAGAGTTAACTCTAGGAGGCCCATATGCTGCTTTAAGATCTTCTTGTGCAAACTGTAAACGTTAAGATTGTTTATTTAAGCTCTTGTCTTGTAATAACTTGTTATATGACTGTTAAGATTGAATGATTAATTGATTCTATCCTACCCTACTTGACTAGAAAGTTTAAAGGGAAAATTAAACACAATTTTACCTTCCTTTCCTCTTCTCCTTTTTTCATAAAAAAAGTCGGGAACATAACTATCAGTACAATTTGTATCTAACTATCATACGTTCAGTCTTAAAATTAAAGGTTAGTAACTACTAGTAACCATAAGGTAATATACATATATAGGAGTATATATGTCCATGACTAACCAATAAAACTATTTTGGTTGAGATAGAACAAGTGTTTACTTGATTGACCAACATGGTATCTCACTCAAACAAAAACTGCAACTATATTAATGTGTAGTAGATTATTATCAAGTCTGTAGGAAGTGTTAGGTATCTACAAACTTCTTTTGTTAAAAGGTGGTGTTACCATTAATTAACCAGGTGTCTAGAACAATGGGTGTAAAACTTATCTCGACTGTCATGTTATCAATATATATGAACCTTTGATCATCCATCCTTTCTTCTGCTTAGTACTCTGCTCTTTCTTGGCCACGTCAACACTAGCGTTGATGACGTCATCATTCAGCTTCACCTTACTCATTTCGTTGATCACCGCCTCCATGGTGACTTCTTCTGCCTTCTTCTTTAACGCAGCCACGTCGTTCTTCACCACTTTTGATCTAGACTTCTTCTCTTTCTACAGACGAACAAAAAAGATACATATTCAGTTTTAAAAAATAATCAATATTTAACAGCTAAAAACACATGATAGAGATTTACGTTTATGATCGGTTACTGATTTTGTTGTTGATTTTAGCTTTTTATCCGGTCCATGGTCCGTTTTGCTCACCCCTAGCTCGAAGTATAAAAAATATAACAAGAGACCTCTAGGTTAGACAGACAATAAACCTTCATCCACTAGACCAACTCTAGTATTTATGTAATATCTTTGGATTTGAATTTTTTTTCATTCATTATTTAACTGGCTGAATTTGGGTTTTTCTTCTCTACATTCTTATAATTTCCTTCGGCCTTAGATCTTAGGAATCTTAAAATTAATCTTTTAATAATTTTCAAACTTTATTTTCAAAAATAGTAATCCTTTCTCCACATTAGTTCCGATATCACACGAACGGTACATTGATAATAAAATAACAGATGAAGTAATATTTGCAATAAAAATAATAACTTTGTATTAAAATATAAATAATTGTGATTTCCATTGGACTATCCCAGCTATTGTTTGATTGATGTTGAAGAAAGTACAAGGATCGTCCCTGTAGGAAAACCTTTAGTGCAAGGATCGTCTATGCGGGGACAATACTTGCACCAAAGGTTTACCCAAAGGTTTCCACACATAGACGATACTTGCACCAAAGGTTTTCTCACATGGACGATCCTTGCGCTTTCGTAACGTTTGAGACAAAACATGCAATTTGGCCAAACTTTAAGGACAATTTATGCAATTTACTCTAATAAAAAAGTTGGGTTTTATATACTTTTTGCAATAATAATCAATAGTGATACTGATAACTTGTGTATCCGTAACTTTTAAAGGACAATTGTATGGGGTTAATACGTTTCCATTAAAAACACAAATCTTTTGTATCAAACAACTAATCAAGTATAACATAATATGATAAGTGCCTTTAATATATCTACAACAATAAAGATAGTAGAGAGCATAAAACAAAGCATGTCACCACAACACAATATATAACACAAACATAGACGCAATGCAAATATAAATATAAAGCGATAAAAGCAAATATAAATGTAAAGCGATAAGAAAAAGAAAGCGCAAACCCGATATGATGATTTATAGTTGTTCGGTCACGAAGCTCCTTTTCGCCCTACTCCACTCCCTGAGTACCCAACTCGAGCTCGAGAGTTACTTCACTAGATCAACAAACTCCTTTTATGCGAAGAAAACCATACAACGTCGCTTACACTTAAAAGTCGGGTTTAACCTTTTCTAATCGGTAGTTGACCTGTGAAACGTATAAATGGCAACATATATCATATTCAAAGCAAGGTTTAAAACTTAAAATGACAACGGACCAATGAAACTTATTGCTTACACTTTACACGACTGACTTTAGCCAAAAGTTCAATATAGACCCAATATTTGTCATAGACCTAATGAACCAATCCTAGCCACTCATTTTTTCATAAAAATAAAAAAATCCACTTTCCACCTCTTTTTTAAAAATTAAATATCTCACACACTGTTAATCGTTACGCAAAACAAAACATATCATCGCGACGAGAATTAAATTATCTTTCTATAGAGGGGCGACACTATGTACTTTCGACGAACTTTTTTTTTATGATTTTATGAAGTCATATACGATTTTATGAAATCATATATGATTCGTTATACGAATCATATATGATTTTCGCAATTCGTGCCTGAAAAAAAAATCGAAAAAAAGTTCCTCGAAAGTATATCGTGTCACTCGTCTACTGAAAGATAAAAAAATACTCGTCGCGATGGTGTATTTTTTGTCGTGTGACGATTTACCGTTTGTAAGATATTTTATTTTTAAAAAAGAGGTGGAAAGTGTGTTTTTTTATTTTTGATGAAAAAATAAGTGGCTATTATTGGTTCATTGGATCTATGACAAATAATGGGTCTATGTTGATCTTAACTCACTGACTTTATATGTCATAATAAAGAATGATTTGATGCCTTGAAACTTATCTATACTAAATATAATGCCTTTACACCCTAATCTTGAAAGTAAAAACTTAATTTTATATATGGGAAGTTGACTTATTAAAAAGAAATATAAGCTACTAAAATGACATAGTTATTTTAGGATAAGAGAATTTTGTACCAAGTATTGTAATGTGTTTTATTTTCCTTGTAGTTAATCAACCAAAGCAACTTGCTAAAAAATGGATGAAAGAAGAATGACACAACCGAACATTTTTATAAGGTACACACCGTGCAGCTACAGGCGAATACTCGGCTTTTAATTACAATATTTATTTTTTATTAGTACAATTAAGGTTCCAAAAATCGTGAATCGTTAGTCGGGCAGTCGACCACCTTGTTGCTTGTAATCGGGGTCTAGGCGGTATTAATCAGATTGACATTTCTGGCAAAATTTGGGCATTTTCGGCAAGTTTTGTGTATTTCTGGCGAGTTTTAGGTCTTATTGGCAAGATTTTTTCTAAAAAACAACTTGTAATAGATTTAAATAGTTACTAGAATCAATCAAAACAAGTTTATTGTGAGTTTTAGGTACTTCCGGCAAGATTAGAAAGTTTCCGACAAGTTTGACTACCGTTGACCACCGTTGATTATTTTACAGTCTTTGAAAATAATTTGCCGCTGGTTAATGTATAGGCATATTTTATTGTATGAATGTGTCATAATGTTTTGCCAAACGGTTTTTGAATATGCAACCTGCCTTTACTGTAATTGAATAATTCGTGTACCATTATGTAGATTACCTCACTTTATTAAAGGTGTGGTCATGTGGACTAATTTTGTGGTAATGTTAGGCATATTTTATAGTATGAATGTGTCATAATGTTTTGCCAAACGGTTTCAGAATATGCAACATGCCTTCACTGCAATTGAATAATTCGCATACCATTATGTAGATTACCTCACTTTATTAAATGTGTGGTCATGAGGACTGATTTTGTGGTAATGTTAAAGTCAACATAGGATAATTGGCGATTAGCTTGAATTCAATCATTCGCGCATACATTTTAAATTGTTCAAAATGACAGACACAAATGTAACATTGCTAAACAAAACCATGCATGTCGCAACAAATGGACTAACATTTAGGACCTATTTATTTTTCCCCCTAACTGCATAAGGCTCGGCTGTGGTGTTGATCCTGGCCGCTTCCATTATTGCTGATCCTAAGTGGCCAAATTTGTGATGCTCATTCCGAGTCATCCAACACAACCCTGGAATAATAAGATACGCAAAATAGCCTATTAGTGTTTAGTAAATTTTAAGCCAATGGCGAAGTATTTACTTTTAGCAGACCTTTTTCTTTTCCTCGTGTCAGAAGAACAGCGCACGTCTCCTCCTTTTGCTTCACTGTCTGCAACAAAGGATTCATCTGCATCGGAATCTTGAAGTTCCTCTCTAATATAACACATCCATACACGACAAATGAGTAATTGCAATATAAGTGATCATAGATCGTTAATAAGTTTTTAAGTAAAAGTCAGAGAGAATCAAAAAAGTATTTTCCGACCTCCTCTGTTTCTTTTCTTCACCCGGCTTTGATGGAATAGCCACCGATGGGGTTACGGTCAATATTTTCAACACAAGGGCCTTAGGGTCTGCATTTGCAGCAACCATGCCGGAGCTGGCACTTTCTTCCACATCCTCGTATGCGATAAAGCTCTCATAGGTCCCATGCTCATAATACGTGTGGGACTTGAGCTCCAAAGTATGGCTTGTGCCCACAATGTTTGCTAAGGCGGGAGGCAAACCTGAGTGTTCTTCTTCGTCCTGCAAGCGCAAGTCAGTAAGCGTATTTTTCAAACTGTTCAGAGCCGAAAAAATATACCTGGTCTTCGGATCCCACTATTGAGCTCGCAGAACATTTCAGCAAACTTCTCGCGGTCTCATCAAACATGACGACCGCCGCCTCTACAGTGTCATCGGATATTTCCAGGTCAAGCCTGTACCTGCAGGTGGGAAGTTGGAGACACATAGCAAGCAGTTCATTGGGTGTTATTTTAACTTCTACACCATATAAAAGAACACAACGCTACCTTATAACAGAGTACTCCACTGAACTGTTGCAGGAGTCACACCAAAATCACCCATCCTTGCAGTCGAGGTTACCCTTCTTACATTTTTCTCCCTCGCATGATGGGTAGTTCCAACCCTTCTTTGTCCTCACCTTGTCAATCTTCACCACACAATGGAAGTTTGAAGACTAGAAACACATGTATGGTGTCAGTGTGGTCTGATGAAACAACACAAACATAAAGAGATATTGAAATGCAGGCGACTTACATCATATTTTTGATTTTGTACCCACTTTAGCAAGTTTTCCAGAGTTCCAGCCTTTGGTGCTGTGTTGTCCACCGGCGGCATTTATTTATTCAACTTCACACCACTACAATACATAAACATGGTTACCGTTTGAAGGTGGCCATAATTTAACAATGGGAGCGACCAATTCAGCGGTACTCACCTATCATCAGTCTTCAACCGTTTTAACACAGGGATTTGCTCATCATCGACAATCAGGGTTGAGGATGTGCTAGACAGATAAAACCTATCTGTATGGGAGGAATCATACGTTAAGAAACCAATGATCATCATAAATAGTAGACAAATTTTAGAGACCACAGGTCTTACTATTGTAAAGCTTCACTGACACGGCAATTAAACCAACTGGGTACAGTCCGAGATGGCGGGTCCTCTTTTCAATCAACATATCACCGGGACCACCCCACAGCGTCACTCTTATTGACTGCCCCCTGGACAGAATTGGGAAACAATCCACATAATATCAGTTGTCCATAAAGGTGTACGTATAATAGGTCAAAAAAATATTAAGAATATGCTGTTAGCCAGATAGAAGTCTAGGGTCTTTGAACTTGTCTTCTGTTGAGTAGTCCTACCAACGTTGGTCACGTAGTTAACAGCATCTGCAGGTAATTTATTTATATGTAATTATAGCACTGTTGTGGGCCATGGTGCATAATATGTTATATGGAAAGCTACAAAACCTTACCAATTAAGTATTTGTTATTTGTAGGTTCAAGCGCATCAATTTTCACCAACTGAAAATGATAACGTATGAAACCGCCAGACCTAACAAAAGCTTTCCATACAGTTGTGTCGCCGTGAAATTCTAGCATAAAGTCAGCAAATCTTATCACACGGAACTCATCTTTATTGGGCTGAACAGTAAAGTTCTTCACCGAGTAAATGGCCCCTTCTTTTAACCACAGGAAATTATGAGTGATGTTGCCCCTTGTTGTGCAATGCATCAAATTACCTTGCAATTATGTTTTATTAGCATTTGACACAAACCAGACATCCTGCAAACTGTATGGACAATTAGAATATGTGGAGTAAACCTTTTTGTCAGAAATAATGAAGTTCGTACTCAGATATCAACATGTAACAGAATTGACATCCCACATCCTGCATATCATCACCACAATGGTTCTCGTGGCACTAAGCTCCAGTTGGTTCAACATAAGCTCCGTGTGGTTGGGTGCAGCAGACGTTGAAATATTGATGCATGTCTGAGATGTGCAGGCTGAAAACTTGTGATGAGAGTAAGATGATAAATTATGAGGGGAAAAAGCAATGCACATGTAACAGCTTAATCTTTTTCATTCTTTGGAGCCATAATTGCTTGCTATGTAACTGCTCATTGAATGGCAGTAGACTCCATCAGTTGGAGCCATAATTGGCTGCTATGTAACTGATCATTTAATGGCAGTGGAGTCCATGAGCATGTAATTGCCAAACCGCCTATTCGATGAAACTTCCGGTGCATTCATGCTTCTTGTAACTGACGGGGGTTATTGAAGGCAGATGGTACACGAAACTGTGTTTTGGAATAAAAATATTTTGTGTTGAGTCATTAATACAACCACATTAAATCTTGCAAACTCAATCTTATATATTACGAGGGCATGACGACACGTGCGATGCACTGGATTTGTTTTTTGATAAAAACATAAACTTTTGCTTATGTATGAAATTTAACTTTTTCTTTATCTATTATGATTAACAAACGATTTCGAGCTAAAAGCATGTACTTTTTCATTTTCCACAATACAATATAAACCATTCACATTGCTTCCATATTCACTCTCACGAATTGACAATTTCAACTCAATCTATGTTGGTGCTACTTGCTAGTTTGCATGTATTAATGTTAATTAATTATTTTATATATCAAAAAGTTATAACGAAACCCGTGTGATGCACGGGGTTTATTTTCCGATAAAAATATGAAATTTTGCTTATGTATAAAACTCAACTTTTTTTATCTATTATTATGAACTTTTGCTTAGGTTAAATCATTAATTATTTTTTTAACATTTTCAACTTCCGCTCAATCTATAACCGACTTTAATTTTTATGTTATTATGAACATTGATTTGTTGACTGAAATAAATCACAATTAATGCTTTCCGTTACAAAAGTAAATCACAATCAATCAATGCTTTCCGTTACAAAAATAAATCACAATCAATCAATGCTTTCCGTTACAAAAATAATTCGCAATCAATGCTTTTGAATACTATATAAGACTTTAGAGAATAATTTGTACACTTTTCAAAGCATGGGTTACAACAGTTAACCATTGATTATGCCATTATACCTTAACCACTGCGCGTTAACTAACACACTATCCAACTTTAGGGTAGCCCCCTTATTTCAAATAGAATACCTATATTATTAGTTCTGAATAGCTCTGAAGCAGGAAAGATTTTTTGCTTTTCTACACTACATTTTGGACGGAAAAGAGATTGGGGCAGGACGAGATAGTGCATTGCAAATTCAAACTTTTCCTTCCTCTATCTCGGAGTAGAAGGTCAGGGAAAATGACCGCTGAAGTGATGCTTTCACATGAATTTGTACAATATACAAAGCTTGGGTTACACAACTTGAAGCCTACACAATAAATATATCAATAGAACACACACATAAATTACTTATCTACAACAACATAGAAAACAATAGATATCCTAATTTTCGGTTCCACGTATCTCAGCATGCATGATCTTGTGTGATTTTCATGATACCTGATAAATCAAGAAAATAAGGTGGTGTTTGTTTCATTAAGATGTTTTGGGTCTGAATTTGACTACCACGTCTTACTAGTAAGAGGTGGTTATAAAGTCTCAATCTGAATGAAATAATGTTGTTTGTTTTTTTATAATTGTTTGAATGATTTTAATTGTTCGTTTTTTAGTAGTTATTAAATCATAACAATACGATGAATAAATAACTTGAATGTATCTATAAAGATAAATACTTTGAAAAAAAATATTTCAATCTTGAAATTCACAAACACATGGTTCGATTCATCCGTATCAACAAACGTGTCACAATTATCACTTCAATTCCTCAGTTTTACGAAAACTAGCTTGGTTTTTTACTAAATAATTTAAGCCAACTTAAAACAAATTACTACTACTAATATTTGTTCCTATATAATGTCTTAACACTAGCCCAAATATTGTTTACCTTTGAGCCCAAATATAACCTCATATAAGTTATAGTATATGACAACTATTATGTGACCCACTTCAACATCAAAATTCTAATCTAACCTAAACCTAATGATATAACCTCTACACGCCTCCTCTCCTTTCATTTTCATTTCTCTAACCAAAATGAAGCCTCTTATCACTTCTCAGTAACCAACTTTTATAAAACAAACACTCTTATGTTATTCTCTCTTGACCATAAAACGAAAGAAAACACTTGTGTGTCTTTCGTTTCTTGTCAAGGCTGAAAAAATAATCACAAAGTTGTGGGTTTGTTGTGGTTACAAACCCTGGTAGGTGTTTATATTTAAAGATTGATGATGGGTTTATAAAGACATAAATCATGTATTTCGTCTTTGTAATTTGAACCCAGGTAGGTTTGAAAGGTGTGGGAGATGGCTGTTAAGAGCCAGTAAGACCTAAGGTCCATGTCTAATCTAAGTAAGATGTTATTCCTCTGACCGTGTCTGACACGCAAAAGAAAAACAAACAAACTTTAAGTCAGACGCGGTCAGACGTTTTTATGCAAAAACAAACACAGCCTAAGTAAACCAAGTTAAGTACAAATATCTAAAACATGTGAGAAACATCTCCACTTATCATTAACACACACCAACTACAACATCACATTATATATATATCATATTATATATATATTTATATATTTATATATATTTATATATATATATATATATATACACATACTAAATATAAAGATGTAAAAATTCAAATGCTCAAATTAAATATGCATCCTTATGTTACGTACTTATACATGTTGTAAATGGAAAGTTGTGCATCAAAATGATAAATCATAAATCCATTTTAAAAGCCAAAGAAAGAAGAAAAATAATTTGTTTATCTTTCATTTAGTTTATATTTCATGTTATTTTTCTTCTATTATAATGTATAATTTGTTGTTAGACATCTGCTACTCATGTGACCATCAACAACTCATCCATACGTATGCACAAATTGGATTAGCTTGATACCTAAACGAACAAATGAAATAAAAGAACAAAAAATGCGACTCATATCGAATAAAACTTCACTGATATCGAATAATAAACATAAATTAATAATGTAAATGAATTAGGTTATAGTACAGTACCTGATAGAAATCGAGAAAATGGTTAGAGGTTAATCGTGACGGGACGTTGACCGGTAAACTTAATTAATCATGTTGTTGTTGGTAAATTGATAACACTTGTTTAAGGACTGCTGATCTTGTTGATGATGACGTCACCTTCTTTAATCTTAACATTTGCTTTGTGATTTATATTCAAATCACACACTGTGTGCAGGGGCGGATCCAGAACATTAAGTCATCAGGCGCACATCATTAAACTCAAACAACCCTTGCACTTCCATCTTCTTTCATAACCGACTTAAAAATTGAATAAGATTGTACAATTCTCAAAGCATGGGGTATTCACCTTGAAGCCTCCATGTTTAATATGTGAACCCAATTTTTATATATAATTATAATAAATAATAGATATGATTTAGAGAAAATTACCAAAACAACCATATTCAAAATCACTTTTCTTGCTCCAACCCTGACAAAACCAATTTCCCAAAACAACAATGTTGATCGCGCAAAATATATAGTTGAGAACTCGATGAACATGATACTGAAACAGGTATCATCATTTGAATAGGAGTGTTTCATTGCAGAATCGATATTAAAAATCATTCGTTCAGTTTCAACTCCAAGGTTGAGTTATTTTTGTTTAACTCGAATTACTGCATCAGCAGTGTGAAGAAAGGGTCATCCCAAAATCAGGGGAACTTTACTATCTTCTTCCATTTTGAGAATAACGAAATCGTCAGAAAAGATGAATTTACCAACTTCAACGAGCATATTTTAAACTATTCCAACAGGGTATTAGAATGATATGTCGGCTAATCTAACGCTCATTTTGGTAGGTTTAATATTTTCGAGAGATAATTTGGCATATAGCGAATATGGCATGAGGTTAATGCTAGCCCCAAGGTCGGCTAAGGCATTGCAGGAGAAACTTTTGTTGAAATTGCATAGAATAAGAAAACTTTCGGGGTCTCCGAGTTTAGATGGAACTTTGTTTTGGATCATTGCTGAACTTTCATCACTTAAGAAAGCGGCAGAGATTTGTTCGATCTTATATTTGTTGCTTATGAGTTCCTTGAGAAATTTTCCATAATTAGGCATTCTGGCCAAGACATCGATAAAAGGTACATTGATTCAGACAGTGCGGATCATATCGAGAAATTTTTCGTATTGAGCTTCCATTTTCTCTTTCCTTAGACGTTGAGGATACAGGATTTTTGGTTTATATAGTTTAGGTAATGGAGTTTCCTTGACTGGTTTTGGATTTTGAGTTTTTGGTTGTGGTGTAGGTTCTTCATCTTCATCATCGCTATCGAAATTGATAGGAGTTTCAGAATCTTTTTGATCATTTGGGTTAACTGGTGGGTTGTAGGATTTACCACTTCTTGTGAATACGGCATTCACATGCTCATTGCGAGATTGTGGTGGTTGGTAGGCTTTGGAATTGTGTCCTTTTGGGTTTGGTTAAGTGTTACTAGGAAGAGATCTAGATGGTCGACCAGATTGCTTGTCAGCAAGTCTGTCGAACTTGGTTTCAAGATTTTGGATTGAAGCTTGATGATTTTTGGCAACAGTTTCAAGTTGGGTTTTGAGATCCATGAATGTTTCTTTGACGAAAGCGTTGGTTGATTGCTGAGATTTCATAAAATCGTTGAATTGTTTCTAAAGATTGTATGGTTTATCATCGGTATTGGATCGATAGTTGTCTCGATTGTAACTACTTCGTTCGTTTGAACGCCAATTATTGCGATTTGAGTCTCGGTCGCGGTAATCATTGTAAAAACGAGTCTTATAAAAAGTTTGCATGAATTTAGCTTCCTCCTCATGGGACATGGGTATATCTTCTTCACCAAGATCTGGTTTAGTTTTTTTAGCATGGGTCTGGAGTTCTTTATACTGAGCATCCATTTTCAGGGTAATGCCATCCATTCGGGCCATAATTTTGTCAGTATCAGAATTACTGCTACCTTCATCGGCGAAAGCAACGGTTTTCTTAAGAGATGATTTGGTTTTTTAGTTTTTAACCTAATCGAGCTTGAGTAAGACCTTGTCTTCCAAAAGCTGATAAGCTTGATTTGGTGTTTTATAGAGGAAAATACCACCGGCTGCGGCATTCAAAACTTCTTAGGTTATTTGGCTTAGACCATGATAGAAGATTTTTATAATACTGCCTTTGGACAAATTGTGACCATGACAGTTTCAGAGCATTTCCTTCATACGTAGTTGTTAGTACAATTTATGTTATGGGTTTAAATTAGATTTGGAGCGCTTGTTGGACCGGGCCAACAAGCTGCGAACGGATTGGATCTTGTACTAAATCATGTGATCTGGATGATTGCCTGCACAATGAGAGTAAACCGTTAGCCTTACCATGGGGGCGGACCCTACGATTAGACTCCGGCGTAAGAGTAAGAGAGCATGTTGTCAGAGATATGTGTGTCAGAGTGAGAGAGAATATTGTGTACCTCTTTGGAATGTATGATGATTCCTATTTATAGGCTAGTAATACTAGAGTTTCCTAGTATTTCGCATATAATCTGTTGGTGGCCAGAGTGGGACCCTTGTCAGGCAAGGATCCGTCATAATCGTGATTGCTGCAGCGAACTACCTTCCGCTGTCGTTGGTCAATCCGCTGCAATGTATTGCGGAAGCGGAATAGGGATAGTCCGCGTCCGTCTTAATATGTCCGGGCCACTGCCAGTACGGGACTAGGCTTAGTTTCGGCCCTATATGCTTGTAATCGGATCTAGTTGGGCCAAGGCCTTATTCTGATAGTGTGGGTTTGGCCCAAAGTCATGTTAGACTTCCTATACGTCATCAAGTCCCCCTAGTCTAGTATGTTTACTGCATGCGGTGTAATATAGCGTGCGGTTAATATTACTAGACTATAATATTTCTGTGACGCTGCCAACTCCTTATTCCGCCATCGTTGATTTATTCCGCAACCTTTCGTTTGAAGTTAGGTAAGGTTGGGTGACGTGTTTTTACCCCAACCTTTCGTTTTTCCTGTGACATGACTTGTTGTCAGTCATATTGTTGTCATCACTATCTTTTATATTCAAACTGCTCTGTTGATTGGGATGACCTATACACGTGTCTTGATCTCGTACTTTTTTACATTTACTATACCAAGAGTATAAATATTCATCAAATTTCGCTACTCCTCTTCTTTACTCTTCTTTACTTGCGACCGCCATTGTTAAAATTTCTTCAAGCTTTCTAACTTTCCTCTTATCCTCGTAATTCGTGTGAAGATTTTGCTTAGGGTTTTCAGGTTAGGCTTGATTTCTTTTCTTATTTCGTCATGAGTACTATTACCGATATAAAATATGTCCTCACTCAGAAGAATCTTGATGCTTTATGTCGTAAATTCTACATTCCCGAGGAGGTTCATCCTCAACTACCGACTCCTGACCAAACTATTCATGATAAACCTAAGGGGAAAATTGGTATTTACACCAGGTTCTTTGATTTTGCTAATTATCGATTGCCCCTTTCTTCTTTCTTTATCGATGTACTTAGGTATTTTCGTATTAACTTCCTCAGCTTTTCGTTATTGGGGCGGCTAAGGTTTCTCATTTTGAGATCCTATGCCGCGTCCACAATATTAAACCCACGGTTGGGTTATTTCGTTGTTTTTACACACATTTCAAGAACAAGGGTTGGATTTCTTTTTGTAAACGTACAGAAGGTTCTCATGTGTGCTATACCAAACCAATAGATTCTCTTAAATATTGGAACAACCGCTTCTTTTGGGTTGACTCTTTTGCTTGTCCAGCTTTGTTCCGGTGGCATACTAATAAAAGTGTTCCTAAAGATCCTCCTCCGAAACCCACTGATTTTAATGCAAAGCATTATGCTACGCTTGTTGCGCATCCGGCTCCGTTTCGGAAGTTTCCGGAGGTTTTCCTTTGTTTGGTTGATATTAGTCGTTATTATCCGTTAGATGAGGAAACCTATCCCAGCTTTCGTGATGAGAACGATGAGGGTGGGTGTTGGTTATTATATATTGTTTTTCTTCGTTACTTGCTGGGTTTGTCCCTCATTACTTATTTTCTTTTGCAGTGATGGACTTGTCTGCGTTTATAAATGTTGCAGACCCGACCCTGGTGAAGGTTGTTGAGAGGGAGCGTGTTAAGGGAGAGGCGAAGCTTTTGGAGACGACCGTTGGGCGTACGGTTCCGCTCCTACCGGTTGCTCTGGTTAGGTCTGAGGCTTCATTGGAAGATAGTGTTAATAGGCTTTTTGATGAGGGCGGTAGCGGCAATCAGGTGGATTCTACTATTGGTATTGATCAAAATATTGTGGTTGAGCCGGAAGTTGAGCATGTCACGGCTGAGACCGAGATTGTCAAGAAGGTCACTCGTCACCACAAGAAGAGACCTGCTGCCATGGACGCGAGTGGTTCTATGTCATACCCCGCCAAGGCGGAAGCACGAGGTGAAACTTCATGGATATCATTACAACACAATGGCGTCTACTATAGAGATACTAAAGGAAAAGAAAACAATCACAGAGGACACTATGTGTCATAACAATACCCAACACAAGATAAAGGAGTCTTGCATTATTAAGTAATGTCATGCACGCAATTGCATAAACCACATAAAAATAAATCGATCCCAGGCTTAAATCATCCAGCAGAAGATAAGTCTAAATAAAAATATAAGAAGAACTCCACAAGCCAATCCTAAGGTCTCTCTAGCCACTTCTCCTAGCATCATTAGTCTCTAACTGATTACCTGAAAATGATGCTAAAAATGTCAACATAAAGTTGGTGAGAGTCATAGGTTTAAGACACGAATTAAAATTTATCCAACCATTACTGTGATAAAAGAAAACACTGCATGGAAATAAATGAGCTATCATATAGGCTAACATGCGAAACAACAAACCAATCCCATTTGGGTAGGAACGTTACCCCCGATCCACAACAATCCAAGAGGGGCAGGCGTGCCCTCGACCCAAGTCATGACTCCACTTGATCACATCACAACACATCAAAAGGGGCAGGAACGTGCCCACGATCCAAGCCAACCCGGCTCTAATTGACCATATCACAATACATTTAGCACATACACATAATAGCCACATAAAGTCCATGCATTTTAGACAACCAATTATCACAATAATCAAATCATTTCAACATTTCAAACCATTTGCATCATTTTCACCCCAATAAAATCATAAGAAAAGAGGGGCTATGAAACTCACCTAATCGCGCAGCTACAAGTAACACAAACTCCTTCCTTAAACTATACACAACAAAAGCTCATGTTACCATCGGTAAGCTAAACGCTTAATCCAATATCACAACCTTAATGATGGACTACTATCATCTATACTATATGTAAAGACTCTCTACCATCATTTTATATCTTCATTTTATCTTTTATTTACTTTTTACTTTTATTTTAAACACTTACAACTTTCTGCTCAAATGCAGAATTTTTACCCAACTTGCACGACCCAAAACCCATACCAAAACGCATCCATAATTCCCACCAAAATTCACACATGACCCCACATGTGTATATTAAGTTCCCTCAGAAGCCCATGCATCCATTCAATGCATAAGTATACCTTTGAAAATCAAACTTACAAACTGGTCACTTTCGGATCTGATTGCACACTAAAAAGTTTCGACTTCAAAACCCAGCTTAAAATTAATTTTAGCCTTAGCCCTTTTAGGGTTTCTTAATAGACATATTAAAGTTACTTTTTGTAAAAGGGTTTAATTTAAAACACTTATTAAGTAGGGTTTTCACCTCACTTAAGTTGACTCAAAATTCGTCTGAAAACATAGTTTTGACAACGAATCTTGTAACCATTATTTAATTGACTTCCCGACCTCAAAAACTGTTGAGGCCGGATTTTTTGAAAAGAAGATTCAAAATGCTACAGTTTAAAAAAAAGAATCATGTCATTTGCATTATCCATCATAGAGGAAAACGTCAATCAATCTGACCTAAATTCTGCTTATCAATATAACATCAATCTATGCAAACCCTAACCTAAAATTGCATGGATTCCTCCCTAATTCAAATCTAATTAACATATTAACATTAATTACATAATAAATCTGTATTTTTATTAAACCTAAATCCATCATAATTAAACTATAAAAATTAGGAGATTTAAAGAGGTTTAATGTATCTACCTTTGATTACAAGCCTCCTAAACAACTCTCTTGATTGATCTTGAATCTAGCTCCTTGAAAATGATCTTCCTAGGGTTTTTGGGGAGGTGGATCTCACGGCACAACAAAGGGAAGGAAAAAAAATGAGGCTAGGTTTTATAAATATGCATTACTAGTCTAATTTTAATCTAACTAGAATTTGATAAATATTAAACTTCTTTTTTTTTCTTTCTTTGTGTCGTCCAAACAAACCGACCCCCTTAGTTTTATATTTTTTTTATTAGTTAATTTACTATATTACCTCAAGTTTTTAGGAAAGTCTAAGCTAATTCGACTATACCTTCTTGCTAAAACGCAAAATACTACACTTTCTAAAAATACCATATCATTTCCATTCTCACTTACTATAAATGGAAAGTTTAACACAAACTCCCATATTTCAACCATATCTTTCTATCTCATCTCACACATATTTAATAAACGCCAAAACCCTCAAAACCAAAGATCGACGTAGCAAAGCTTGCAATACGCGACCTATTTTCCAACATTCTACACTCAAATCAAAATACTCCACATAACTTCATACACATGCCCATAAAAAGGATGACCATAAAATCCTAAGATGATCCCCTGCATGCATGATTACTTCACATAACAAGCAAAACGATCACATAGCACGCAAACACATAAAAATAAGCACAAAAGCTAACATCTAAGGCATAAGCTAACCTGCTCAACCTCGGTTGTCACAGTATCCCCTCCTTTAGGAAATCTCGTCCCGAGATTTAATTAGCCGACTCATCAGCACGATCAACAAACAACTGAGGATACTTAGACTTCATAAAATCTTCGCGCTCCCAAGTAAACTCAGGACCACGCTTCGAATCCCAACGAACTTTCACAAGTGATATTTTGCTACGCTTTAAACTCTTAACTTCACGGTCCAAAATTTCTGCAGGTTCCTCGATAAAACGAAGAGTCTTGTCAACCTTAATTTCATTCAATGGCACATGCAGGCTAGCATCTGCCAAACACTTCTTTAGAGTTGACACGTGAAACGTGTCATGTACACCACTCAACTCCTCGGGCAACCTTAACCGATAAGCTACAGGACCGATTCTCTCAAGAATCTCAAATGGCCCTACATACCTCGGAGCTAACTTACCCTTCTTCTCAAAACGAACCACGCCCTTCCAAGGTGATACTTTTAGCATCACACGATCTCCAACCTCAAATTCCAACGGTTTGCGCCTGTTGTCAGCATAGCTCTTTTGTCGATCTCTCGCCGCTTGGAGCCTCTCTTTTATAACTACTACTTTATCAGTCATTTTCTGCACCAATTCAGGTCCAATCAGACTACCTTCTCCAATTTCAGCCCATGACACAGGTGACCTACATTTTCTTCCATATATTGCTTTGAACGGAGCGCACCGAATGCTAGTGTGATAACTGTTGTTATAAGAGAACATAGAACTCAGCTAACGGTAGGTGGACATCCCAACTGCCACCAAAGTCTATCACACACGCCCTTAGCATGTCCTCTAGCGTCTGAATTGTATGCTCACTCTGTCCATCTGTCTAAGGGTGATAAGTTGTGCTCATATCCAATCGTGTTCCTAAGGCTTTCTGAAATGTTTGCCAGAGGCGTGATGTAAACCGTGCGTCACGATCTAAAATGATCGACACAGGCACTCTATAACGCGCGACAATTTCATCGGTGTATAACCTTGCCAATTTCTACGTACTATAATCTTCACGTACTACCAGAAAATGTGCTGATTTGGTCAATCTATCAACCACCACCCATATTGCATCGTGCCCATTCCTTGTTCTAGGCAATTTAGTGATGAAGTCCATGGTGATATTTTCCCACTTCCATTCTGGTATCTCTGGTTGTTGTAATAAACCCGACGGCCTTTGATCCTCAACCCCTTTCACCTTTGCACAAGTTAACATTTGCTACATAGGTACATATCCCTCTTCATTCCCGGCCACCAGTACATGTCTCGAAGGTCGTAGTACATTTTATCTGCTCATGATGTACATAATATCTGGACTTATGAGCCTCATCCATAATTACTGTTCTCACACCTCCTACCAACGGAACCCATATTCGATCCATGAAGTATAACTTCCATCTCTTTTCCTTTCTATCTGTTGATCTAAACCATGTAACCTTTCATCCATTACATTCTCCTGATCAAATCTCATTCTGAGCTGCCAATATCCTACCTTTCCTCCAGAATGAATAGTCATTGCCATCGCTCGAACTCGATTATAGTTCACCTTTCTTCCTACTTAGACATCGCCACCACATTCGCTTTACCCGGGTGATATCGAATTTCACACTCATAATCACTAAATAATTCGATCCATCTCCTTTGACGCATGTTCAACTCTTTTTGATCAAATATATGCTGAAGACTCTTATGATCTGTGTAAATAACACTTTTCGTACCATATAAATAATGTCTCCAAAATTTTAAAGCAAACACCACTGCCCCTAACTCAAGATCATGTGTAGTATAGTTCTTCTCGTGGATTTTTAACTGTCTTGACGCATAAGCAATCACCTTGTTTCTCTGCATAAGCACACAACCCAACCCCTGATTCGAAGCATCACAATAAACTACAAAATCTTCAACACCATCAGGGAGTGATAATATAGGTGCGTCACATAACTATTACCATTTAAGGCAATTGGTAAGGCTTCCTCTTAGTTCCGCACCCCACACTACTTTTTTGTTTTTCTGATTAACAGAGTGAGTGGTTTGCATCCGGGAGAAGTTTAGCGAAAAGCGCCAGTTAGAAACCTGCCAAACTAAAAATGAGCGAACTCTTGTCGGCGAAGTGGGAGCTTCCCATTCTTTACTACCTCTATCTTTCCCGATCCACATAGATACCATCTGGATGACCCACGTACCAAGGAAATGCACCTCTTGCAACCAGAACTCACACTTGGAGAATTTAGCATACAACTTCTCCTTCCTCAATAATTCTAAAACTAACCTCAAATGCACTTCATGCTCCTCCTTCGATTTCGAGTAAATCAGAATGTCCATTCTATGAAACAATGACGAACTTAACTTAGATACGGTTTGCAGACTTGATACATCAGGTCCCTGAAAACTGCTATGGTATTGGTTTAATCCCAAAAGGCATGACAGAAATTCAAAGTGGCCCATTATCAGGATCTAAATGTGGTTTTTGGAATATCTTTCCTCATGAAACACGAAGTTTGAATATACCCCGGAACGAAGGTCTATTTAGAAAAGTAACGAGAACCTTGAAGCTAGTCAAACCAAATCATCATTCTAGGAGAGGATATCGGTTTTTTAACAGTCCAGCTGTTTAATTCCCTATAATCAATACACATATGAAAAGAGCCATCCTTCTTTTTAACAAACAACACAGGTGCTCCCCACAGAGAATGACTAGGTCGAATGAAACCCTTGTCTTGCAAACTCTTGAAGCTACCCATAACAAGTTCATGTGCTTTTTTGTGAAGGTGCTAAACGGTAAGTGAACCTTGCTACGGGCGCGTCCCCGCAACTAATTCTAACAAGAGACTCAACCGTCTTTGTGGTGGTAAACCGACAATCTTCCGGAAACACAGTCACTAAACTCCCGCACTAAGGATTTCATTCATCTTGGTTCTCCTACCATAGCGTTCATTAAAGTATATGACTAACCCTAACGCTCACCCCATGGACTCTAAGGCTTCACACCTTCTAAAGGTATTTCAACATCTTCTCATGACACACAATTACGCCTTTAATACGAGAAACAATCCATACATCAGATCACATATCGAAGCTCCCATGACCCAACGGTATCAAGTCTATAGTGAACAAGGAATTTCCTAGTTCTAGTTTACAATCATAGATAACCCTATTGACTTCTACCCTTTTACCATCCCGCTATCTCAATCATACCAGGGTATACTAATCTAGGATTCACATTTAACATAGACTCAAATTCATAGTAAGAAACTAAAGTCATCTCCAGAATCAAAAAGTACTGAAGCAAAATGGTTATTTAAAGAGAAAGTACCCGTCACCACATTAGGGTCCCGTGAGGCCTCATCCGCATTCACGTTCACATTATAAGCCCTTCCTTGAACTGTATTCCCATTGTTTCTGCTGCCACGATTTCCCCTCAATAAGCCTGCTTATTTTTCCCTCCTGCCCAGGTGCTCGCCCAACATAGACAGGTTATGACTTTAGATATCAGCTTCCACACTCATAGCAAACCCTCTGATTATGATTCATCCTCATCGTATTTATCGGAACTGCACGTTTAGGTTCCCGACAATCTTTGGCAAAATGTCCAGGTCTCTGACAGTTGAAACACACTCTACAGTTTCCTCCTTCGATATGGTGAGTATTACACATGTACAATTAGGGTAATTCACATATTTCATTCTGGAGGAGCTGTTGCCACGAATCCTGCCCCTACCTTCGCCTTCTTTTTATCTTTCCAAGACCCTCCAGACTTAGCACCCTCATCATTTGCCTTCCTCTTTTCACTACTTTTGTCACGTTCCACACTAATTGCCACAATATGTAAGTATAACCCGCGTCTCACCCCAACATTCTGAATGGTTATTGGCTGATTGACCTTAACATCCCCCTAAGTTCGGTGCTAAACCACTACAATACCTCTTAATGCGTGACTATACAGGTGTCACCTATATGTAGGAACCACCTAGCCATCACATGAAATCGTCAGGTGTAGGCGGCATGATTGCCTCCCACCATCTTGTGGTTCCATAACTCTAGTTCCAACTTTTCCATTTCGTTACTAGGACATAATTCTTCTACCAACAACGCCTTAAAGTCATTCCAGGACATCCCATTCGCCGCATCTCGACCCCTCACCTGGATTTGGCCATTCCACCAAGTCAGCGCCTTATTAACAAAGGAACTGGCAACATATTTCACCTTTTGGTTTTCTAGACATCCGCTGTTATCGATCACTGATTCCATTTTCTCTACCCAACGGGTAAGTGCTATCGCACCCCCTTCCCATCGTACTCTTTAGGTCCACAAGCTTGGAATCCTTTGTAAGAACAACCGTTATTGCCCCCATTCCCTCCATTTGCATTGTTCACATTAGTCGTCACTTGAGTGACGATCTGAGGGATAATATTTTGGAGTTGCTCCGCAATAAGGGCAGCAAGATTAGGTTGTCCGTTATCATCATCATTATTATGTCTAGTTCGCACCATTCTAATAAAATAATAACAATGCTCATTAGACAAGGGAAAGGTAAAGGGTTTTTAACTTGCCTATTCTATCAACACATCATCAGAACCATACAAAACACATACATAAACACTCATCCAAACAGCATGTTGACACCAAAACCGTGTAATCATACTTGCAAGTCCACTTGTGTTGTGGCGCATGTATAATTATGTTGGCCACCATAATTATAGATGCCCCCTTTCACGAGTGTACTCCCTCCTATGAATACACTTCTCAATATCAACAAGACTCATACCACATAAGTCACACTAGCAAACCACAACATATAGTAAAAGAAAACTCACAAATTAAAGGAAATCACACATTTCATAACATCAAAATAGTCGAACAAATCCGAAAGAAACTCCTAAGGTTTTAAAGTTTATAATGAGACAAAACTAAGCACCACTTAAATTCCACTACCACTACTAGTATCCTCTAACTCATAGTCTTTAGGCACACTCCTTGCCGTGGATTTCAAATTCGAATCATCCTCATTTGACACCTCATATTCCACTTGTTTCCAATATATCATCATCCTTTCAATTTCTTTCTCTTTATCAGTTAGCTGGTACTCATGAAATTTTGCGGGGTATCTAGTAACCACCCCGTTCTTTGTCTCGGTTGTCACTATTTTCTCTACCTCTCTTCCCTTTGCTAATTCTATAGTCAATCTTTCTTCCACCCTGCATGGGTACATAGAAATTGGTATGCGGATCTTGCGGCTAATCCGGCTTACCCATGCTCGTGTCCCCGGTTTGTAATATCCCCTACGTCCTGTCGCAATTGCGACTCCCATACGGAACTTCTTAGGAGCAAAAGGAGTCATGGCTAATTTAACAAGAAGGAATGAGGCACACTAAATCAGGTAAAGGCAATCAAAATAGCTAAAGAAATCAACAAAATTAAGAAATAACATCATACTATTAAGGGGAAAACACATACTAGCTATACTACTAAACACTTAAGCCCTAACATGCATCTACGTGAAGGACTCCTAGGTTATAGTCTAGGCTCAACCACCTACTTCTCTATAACCAAAGGCTCTGATACCAATCTGTCACACCCCGCCAAGGCGGAAGCACGAGGTGAAACTTCATGGATATCATTACAACACAATGGCGTCTACTATAGAGATACTAAAAAGAAAAGAAAACAATCACAGAGGACACTATGTGTCATAACAATACCCAACACAAGATAAAGGAGTCTTGCATTATTAAGTAATGTCATACACGCAAATGCATAAACCACATAAAAGTAAATCAATCCCAGACTTAAATCATCCAGCAGAACATAAGTCTAAATAAAAATAAGAAGAACTCCACAAGCCAATCCTAAGGTCTCTCTAGCCACTTCTCCTAGCATCATTAGTCTCAAACTGAATACCTGAAAATGATGCTCAAAAACGTCAACATAAAGTTGGTGAGAGTCATAGGTTTAAGACACGAATTAAAATTATCCAACCATTACTGTGATAAAAGAAAACACTGCATGGAAATAAACGAGCTATCATACAGGCTAACATGCAAAACAACAAACCAATCACATTTGGGTAGGAACGTTACCCCTGATCCACAACAATCCAAGAGGGGCAGGCGTGCCCTCGACCCAAGTCATGACTCCACTTGATCACATCACAACACATCAAAAGGGGCAGGAACGTGCCCACGATCCAAGCCAACCCGGCTCCAATTGACCACATCACAATACATTTAGCACATACACATAATAGCCACGTAAAGTCCATGCATTTTAGACAACCAATTATCACAGTAATCAAATCATTCAACATTTCAAACCATTTGCATCATTTTCACCCCAATAAAATCATAAGAAAAGAGGGGCTATGAAACTCACCTGATCGCGCAGCTACAAGTAACACAAACTCCTTCCTTAAACTATACACAATAAAAGCTCATGTTACCATCGGTAAGCTAAACGCTTAATCCAATATAACAACCCTAATGATGGACTAATATCATCTATACTATATGTAAAGACTCTCTACCATCATTTTATATCTTCATTATATCTTTTATTTACTTTTTACTTTTATTTTAAACACTTACAACTTTCTGCTCAAATGCAGAATTTTTACCCAACTTGCACGACCCAAAACCCATACCAAAACGCATCCATAATTCCCACAAAAATTCACACATGACCCCACATGTGTATATTAAGTTCCCTCAGAAGCCCATGCATCCATTCAATGCATAAGTATACCTTTGAAAATCAAACTTACAAATTGGTCACTTTCGGATCTGATTGCACACTAAAAAGTTTCGACTTCAAAACCCAACTTAAAATTAAATTTAGCCTTAGTACTTTTAGGGTTTCTTAATAGACATATGAAAGTTACTTTCTATAAAAGGGATTAATTTAAAACACTTCTTAAGTAGGGTTTTCACCTCACTTAAGTTGACTCAAAATTCGTCTGAAAACACAGTTTTGACAACGAATCTTGTAACCATTATTTAACTGACTTCCCGACCTCAAAAACTGTTGAGGCCTGATTTTTTGAAAAGAAGATTAAAAAAGATACAGTTTAAAAAAAAGAATCATGTCGTTTGCATTCTCCATCATGGAGAAAAACGTCAATCAATCTGACCTAAATTCTGCTCATCAATATAACATCAATCCATGCAAACCCTAACCTAAAATTGCATGGATTCCTCCCTAATTCAAATCTAATCAACATATTAACATTAATTACATAATAAATCTGTATTTTTATTAAACCTAAATCCATCATAATTAAACTATAAGAATTAAGAGATTTAAATAGGTTTAATGTATTTACCTTTGATTACAAGCACCTAAACAACACTCTTGATTGATCTTGGACCTAGCTCTTGAAATTGATCTTCCTAGGGTTTTTGGGGAGGTGGATCTCACGGCACAACAACAAGGGGAGGGAAAAAAATGAGTCTAGGTTTTATTTATACTAGCCTAATCCTACTTCAACTAGAGTTTGTTATCTAGTAAAATTTCTCCTTTTTTTCCTTTTTCTTTTGTGTCGTCTAAACAACCCCCTAAATTTTTATATTTTTTTCTGTTTTAATATTTTATTAATTATCTAATTTACTATACTACCTTATGTTTTTACAAAAGTCTAAGCTAATTTGAATAAACCTTTTTATTTAAACACCACTAACTAACCTTTCTAAAAATAACTTTCGTTTCATCAAAACACTTTCTATTTTTAGAAAGGTTGCCACAAACTTCCAAATTTCACTAACTTATTTCATTTCTAAAATGTCACAATTTTCACACAACGCTTATCACTAAATCATCCAACTATTGACGTAGCATTACATGCAATACGTCAATCCTTTCTATTATCACTAGACGTGAACAAAAGAATACTCATAATCTAACACAAACATACTCAAAATGAGATGCCCATACACCTCAAAATGATATCATGTACATACTTAACTCACTTAGCAAACATAAAATCACATAGCACACACTTAGACACATATAATAAACTCTTAGCCGAAACTAATGGTATAAACTAACCTGCTCAACCTCGGTTGTCACAGTTTCTCTCTCTAGAAAACATACACACTCTTTCCTTTTTCTCTCTAATAAAATAGCAACTTATTATTTCTATCCTCCCCGACCTTCGGATCATGTCTTTTGTTATTTTTTTTTTTTTTTTTAGGTACTTAAAAGGTCAACCTAAATTGGGCCTTTGGTATCCAAAAGATTCACCTTTTGATTTGGTAGCATACACTAATAGTGATTATGCTAGAGCAAGTCTGGATAGGAAGTCTACAACAGGAGGTTGTGAATTCCTTGGCTGTAGATTGATTTCATGGAAATGCAAGAAACAAACTATGGTTGCTAATTCCACAACAGATGCTGAATATGTAGTTGCTTCAAGTTGTTGTGGCCAAGTACTTTGGATTCAAAATCAATTGCTTGATTATGGGTATAACTTTATGCATACAAAGATCTATATTAATAATGAGAGTACTATATGCATAGTTAAGAACCCTGTTTTTCATTAAAAAAATAAAGCATATTGAGATTAGACATCACTTTATCAGAGATTCCAATGAAAAGAAGGTAATTCAAATGATCAAGATTCATACTAACAAGAATGTTGCAATTGCTTACAAAACATTTGATTAAGTAGATTTCAATATTTGATTTCAGCATTGGAATCTCAAACTTAAAGTCTTTATTATGAAATGGAGAAGTAAAAAGAATTGAGAGATTTGTTGAGTAAAAAAATAGAAAAGAGGGCTAGAGAAATAAAAATAGACAGAGTGATTGTGAGAAAAATAATTAAAGTAATTGGTGAGTTGAAAACAGAAATAAGAGAATGTGAGAAATAAAAATAGACTAGAGTGATCTGGTGAGAAAAAAAGAATTGAGAGAATTATGGAGTATGAAAAACAAAAGAGAGATTGATGAGAAATAAAAACAGACAGAGTGATTTGGTGGAGAAAAAGATTAAGGGAAGTGTTATTTTTAAAAACAAAAGAGTTTGTTTAAACACAGAAAGAGAGAATTGTAGTAAAAAGAATTAGAGAAATCAAAAATAATAGAGAGGTTTTGTAAGGGCTAAAATGTTAATTTGATGATGGAAAAGCTGATTAGAATGGAATTAGAGTTAATGCTGGTGATTCAAAGTTAATGCTGCTAGGCATAAACTTATTGCTACTGGGGAAAGTTTACTCTGCAAGGAAAAAACTTCACTGTTGGCTGGGGAAAGTTAATGCTAGCTAGCATAACACTTACTGCTGCTGGGGAAAGTTAATGCTGCTAGGCATAAACTTACTACTGTTATTGAAAGTTAATGCTGCTAGGCATAACTTACAACTACTGGTGAACGTTAATGCTGTTGAGGGTAGTTTCATAAATACTTCGATTAAGGGTTTCATTCAATCATTTAATTGATTTCAATCTTTCATATACTCTCTAATCACAAACCCTAACTCAATTTCATCATTCATCATCAAAACCCATCACAATGACGACCCTAAAGTTTGCTGATTCACATAATATGGTCGCATTTTTGACTAAATCCGCTGAAAGTGAAGGGTTTGAGCAGATAGTGGATTTTCTTAATGCACACACTATCAAGTATGCACTAACGGTTAATCCTACGATCTATACTTCATGTATTAAACAATTTTAGGCTACTGTCAAGGTGAAAACTATCAATGGGGAAGTACAGTTACAAGCCCTGGTGGATGGGAAGAAGGTAATTGTTACTGAAGCATCTGTTAGATGTGACCTTCAACTAGATGATGAGGAAGGTATGGATTGCTTGTCTAATGCTACCATTTTTGAAGAACTTACAATAATGGGGTATGAAAAACTTTCACAGAAGCTTACATTCTATAAGGCATTCTTTTCTCCTCAATGGAAATTCCTTATTCATACTATTTTACAATGCCTAAGTGCTAAGAATACAGCATGGAATGAATTTAGTAGCACTATGGCTTCTGCAATTATCTGCCTAGCCACAAACCAAAAGTTCAACTTTTCCAAGTATATTTTTGAAAGTATGGTGAAGATCTTGGATAATGCTGGTAAATTCTTGATGTATCCAAGGTTTGTACAAGTCTTTTTAGATAATCAACTAAAAGAGATGGAACCTCACAACAGGACTTATATTGCACCTTCTTACACAAATAATATTTTTGCTAACATGAGAAGGCAAGGAAAAGACTTTTCTGGTAGAGTAACACCATTATTTCCAACAATGGTGGTTCAAGCTCAAGAAGAAATAGGTAAAGGTTTAGCAATTCCAACTGATCCCTATCACACACCCATGATTACTCAACCTTCATCATCTCAACCTCAAAGGAAACAAAAATCTAAGAGGCCAAAGACAAAGGATACTGAGATTCCTCAGTCTAGTGGTCGTACAACCGATGTAGCAGATGAGGCTGTCTATAAGGAGAGGGATAACAGTTTGGTGAGGGCTGCCACTACTGATTCTAGCTTAAAAGCAGAGCAGGACAGTGGTAACATCAATAAGACCTAATCCACGGCAACACCTAACGAACCAAATTCCCTAGGAACTAGTTCAGGTGGTGGTCCTAGGCGCCAAGACACCATAAGGAACACAATTGCTCGAACTAGGTTTGAGAATGTGTCTAAAACATCCAATGATTCACTGCTCGCAGGATTTAACACACCTTGAAGTGATGAGGATAGATTGAAACTCGATGAATTGATGGAATTTTGTACCCAATTGCAACAAAGAGTGCTTGACCTGGAGAACACAAAGACTGCTCAAGCTCAGGAGATTACAAGTTTGAAACTGAGAGTCAAGAGGTTAGAAAAGAAAGAAAGGTCAAGAACTCATAAGCTCAAAAGATTATACAAGGTTGGTAGATCTGCAAGAGTGATTTCCTCTAATAAAGCTAGTTTGGGTGATCAGGAGGATGCATCCAAACAAGAGAGGAAAATTAATGACATTGATAAAGATGCAGAGATTACATTAGTTGATGAAACTCAGGGGAGGTATGGAGATGAAGATATGTTTGGAGTACATGACTTAGATGGTGATGAAGTGGTTGTTGAAAGTGAAGTTACTGATAAAGCTGGTAAGAAGAGAAATATTGTTGAGGAAGCAGTTGATGTAACTGATGTTGTTACAATTCCAGTTAGTGCTGCTATAATAACTAATGTTGAACTTACTTTGGCTCAAACACTGGCAGAGTTAAAGAGTGCAAAACCCTAGACAAAAGAGGTTGTTATGCAAGAGCCAAGTGAATCAACTCTAATAATATCTTTACAACTACCATCACAGGTTAAGAGTCAAGGTTCAAAGGATAAGGGTAAAGCAATGATGATAGAACTAGAGAAGCCTTTGAAGAAGAAAGATCAGATTAAGTTTGATGAAGAAGAAGCTTTAAGGCTACAAGCAGAGTTTGATGAAGAAGATAGGCTTGCAAGGGAGAAAGCTTAACAAGAAGAAGAAGCCAACATTGCTTGGGATGACATTCAAGCAAAGATAGATGTTGACTATCAACTGGCTGAAAGATTGTAGGTACAAGAACAATAGGAGTTGACAATTGAAGAGAAGTCTACTTTGTTTCAACAACTCTTGGAGAAAAGAAGAAAATTCTTTGCAGCAAAAAGAACAGAAGAAAAGAGGAATAGACCACCTACAAGATCTCAACAAAGGAGCATCATATGTACTTACCTAAAGAATATGGTAGGATGGAAGCCCAAAGACTTAAAGAACAAGTCATTTGCCAATGTTCAAGAATTATTTAACAAAGCTATGAAAAGGGTAAACACATTTGTAGACATGGACACAGAATTGGTAGAAGGTAGTGAAATAAGAGTAGAAGGCAGTGAGACAATAGAAGAAAGCAATTCAAAGAAAGCAGGAGATGAGCTAAAACAAGAAAGTACTTAGAAGGAAAAGATGGATGATGATAAAGAAACAGCTGAGCTTAAAAGCTTAATGAAAATTGTTCCTGACGAAGAGGAAGTAGCAATTGATGCTATACCTTTAGCTACTAAGCCTCCAAGCATTGTTGACTACAAGAACATTAAAGATGGAAAGATTAGCTACTTTCAAATTATAAGAGCTGATGGAAGTTCAAAGAGGTACTCAGCCTTTATTCAGATGCTTAGAAGCTTTGACAGGGAAGATTTGGAAACTCTATAGAAATTGGTAAAAGCTAAGCACGGATTAACAAGGCCCGAAGAAGGCTATGAGAGAGTGCTATAGGGTGATCTAAAGATAATGTTTGAACATCATGTAGAAGATCTAGTGTGGAGGAATCTATAAGGAAACAAAGTGTTGGTTTAGAAGCTATTTGATTCCTGTAGAGTACACTTTGTGAGGTTTCAAAGTCTGCATGTTTTTATGTTGGTAGAGAAGAGATATCCTCTTACACCTGCTACAATCACAGAGATGTTGAATAAGAAGTTGAAAGCTGGTCATTAGAATGAAATGTGTTATTAGCTTCTTAAGCTCATCACAAAGTAACTCAAGAATCAATGAAGTGTTTGGAAGCATCCTCCTGGTGATTAATGAAGCTTTTAATGAAGAAACTTGATGATTTTGAAGATAAATATCAAGTTTAGGGGAGGATTGTTAGGATTAAAAGACTTCTTGATGATCTTAGAGTTACTGTTTGGCTCAGGTATGTGTTACTACTGTGTTAGTAATCTTAATGAAAAATATGCTAAGTAGTTAGTACTGCTAGTTCATAGTTACTACTGCTAGTATAACTTAGTTACTACTGCTAGTGTAACTTAGTACTGCTAGTATATGTTAGTACTACTAGAGTAAAGTTAGTACTGCTGGTGAAGATTAAAAAAAATATTCTAAGTAGTTAATGCTGCTTGTACACAGTTAATGTTGTTGGTGTATAAGTTACTACTGCTAGTGTTCAGAGTTAATGTTGCTATTACAAAGTTACAACTGCTGAAAGATTAAGACTGCTGAAAGAGTTTCTACTGTAAAGGTATGGATAAAGACTACTCAGAGAAAAGGTAAAGATTGCTTATGAGATATGTATAAGATATTTTTGTAAAAGATACGTATAAGTTATTTGTTTATAAGATCATGATATCTTAGGAAAATATTATAAGCCGGTTAGGACTATTTGGTGTATAAAAGGAGGTCCTAGGGCATAGAGTTGTAAGTATAAAAAACGAGTCATTCATAGAGTTGTTCATAGCTTTAAGGTTTTGTAACCCTGATACGAGGAGAGTATTCGTATTATTTGTAATAATAATATTGGAGCTTTTATTGTTGAATTATATTGTTTTATGTTACTATTTCATTGAAGAATTCTTCTTATATTAAAGATTAGATTCCGCATAATCTTTAGTATTATCAAACAAAGTTTCTACTATAGTTGTGTTGGATTTATCTTGCATAACTAAACTTTACACAAGCTAAGGAATTCAAGATCCATTCAAGTGGGATCAACACCTTAATTTTATATAAGTCGAACAAGAATGTTATAGGTCTTATTAGTCGCAATTAGTCTTGTTAAGTAATAGGCTAGTCGGTTTAAATGGGCTTGGATTGTAATCTAATATTATCCGTGTTTCGAGCTTAAAGCCCAAGATAAGCCAAGCCCAGCCTAAGATAGAAAGCCCATACACCATATGTAGGCAAGGGGTATAAATATGACCCTCTCCATACATGGAAGGGGTGTTGGTTGCATTTGCTTTCATTTGTAACTCACCAAACTTCTCTCTATTCTAAATTTCTCTCTTGTTTCTGTCTCTACATTTCTAGCTTATTACTTATTGGTATGGCTTATTGGTGTGATATGGGTTAAGTTTTGGGATAACACACTTGATCATGGTTTGATATACTTTGTCATATGTTATGTTGATGTTAAAAACATGTTGTAATGGAAGTATATACATTATATAAGTGTGGATTAATTTATAAAAGTATATATAAATTAACGGTTTAAAGGTTTACTTATTAAAGTTTGTAAATGAACAAATGAAGGGACTTGATATTCTTGGACAAATGATGGACTAAAGGACCTAAAGTATATAAGAGTTGTGGTATAATATATGGTAGAGGACTCGTAGTATTACATTTATGCCAAAAGTTTATAAAAATGAGTTTAAATACCTTTTTATATAAAAACTCCAAACTTACTGTTTAAAATTAGAGAATAAAGTGTTTATTTTATATTTTATTAAAATACTACATGTCATGACGATAGTAGGCATATAGAGAACTCGAAAATCTGAGCTATAACGAAGAAGATACGCCATTTGCAAGTTTACGATAATAAAGGCTTTTATAAAAATAATTTTATAAAAACTTGTTATTTTCCACATCTGATAAAAATATATGATTATTTTTCACATAAAGTACATATTTTTAAGATTCCAAAACATTAAGAATCATAATTATTTGATCAATAACGAAGGAGTTATGGATTTTTCATGTTAACGATAATAAGTACTTTTATAAAAATAATTTTATAAGAGTAAAGTACTGTTCATCTCAGCAACTTTTTGGAAAATATTTTAGTTAGATAGAACTTTTAATTACGAAGACATTCTCGAAAGAATCGCTAAAATCAGAGTTAAAACGAATAAGATATGACTTTTACGAGATTATGCTAATTAAATTTATAAAAATAATTTTATAAATTGCATGAACAGTAAAAATCACTATTCACCATAGGGTTAGAAATATTAAACTGTAATATTTTGATATATCTTTATAATACGAAAGCGTGGACATAAAGGACGTACAACACGGACTTAAAACGAGAAAGTTACGACATTTTTACCAATGTAATATTTATAAACATTTTTCAATATTTTCAGCCAGTAAGGTGAATTTGTTCACCACGTTTAGTGACAAAACTGAACTTCTTCATCTTCTTTTGCTTAGAGGATTCAGCCATAGTCTCAGTTGGATTGGCATGATCAACTTCAGAATCACTTTCAGTCTCTTCATCTTCAGCATTTGTTCTTTGGAAAGAGAGGAGATTGAAATGTAGTTGGTGGAGTTGTGGTTGTTGGTTGTTGGTTCAGGTTTGCATTATCAGCATCTTTTGTAGCTTGATTTGTGTTCTTCTCCCCCTCAGCAGGTGATACATTTGCGTGACCTGCTAAAGGAACACTCTTGTCTGTGGCGTTTGATGATACATTTTCCACACTGGTGGCAAACCTGTTCAAGGTATCAATGACCTTGTTCAATAGACTTGGAACTGCATCCAAAGTCTTGAGCTTTTCTTGAACTGAATAGATTTGGTTTGGTAGACCAAGAAACTCTGCTAGAAGTTCCCATTGAAGGGTCTTCAGTTCAGCAACCTGGGAGGTAAGACTAGAGATGGTGGAAGTGAAAGTCTCTAGTTTCTTTGGGATCTCTTTTAAGTCCCCAGGTAGCTCAATTTACATGTCTTTAAAATGCTTCATTAGCTCTTTAACGTCTTCAGATAATTTAGTGATTTTGGAGGGGAGCTCTTTCAGTTCAGTTGGTAAGCAGCTGGCAAAGTCATGTGAGGCTAAGAGTTTGGATAGTTCAGGTTTTAGAGAAGTTACCAGAAGTTCAGTAAGCTAGTTGATATCTGGATATGAGGGCCGAGCTTTAAGGAAAGCAACTTCTGCTTTAGCATTTTCTTTTTGTTGCTTTAGCTTGTCCTTCTAAGACTAAAGTAAGTGAACCTGAGTCATCAACTCTTGAAATTAAACTGATTTAGGAGATAGAGGATGTGGAATTGAAGTGTATTCAGGTCCATCATGAGAGGTGGTATGAGTGTCTTCATATCTTTTAGTTTTCTCCTCTTCACTCTCATCTGAAACAATGATGGGTTCATCCTGTGGGGAGTCAGGAGTCAAGAAAGAAGATCTTGTGTCTTGCATAAGATTTGATAGATCTTCCAGCTTTATTTTCTTTGAAATTTCATCAGATCTTGACTCTTTATTGGTACCTAAGTCAGTGTGGGCAGTTTTTAACCCATCTTCAGCAGATTTGGTTTTATCTACAAGAACACTTGGATTAGTCTTTGCAAATATGTGATCAAGTAAATAGTTTTGGGTTCCGTCATCCATACCCTATTGTTCAGGTATACGACCTATCATTCAACTGGATCTAGTGATACCGACCAAGTTAGCTAGATGCCGAGATGACTCTCCATATAGTGATTTATATATCTAGAACAATAGGATCACAATTAATGCCCTGTGTTTACCATTAGTTTATGTGAACAAGTTAGACTAGCAGGTGACCTAGGATCAACAAATAACGTACTGATTCCTTTGGTAAAGACTTGGACAGTGGACTACTAGAATATAAATTGTCATTAAGCAGTAAGTAGGTAAAGTCTCTATGAGCTAGGGTTTAATAAGATCACCATTATTAATCTCCTAAGATAGATTATAATCATCAAATAAGATGCTTTATGCAGATGCGTTTAATTGTGACAGAATTCTACGTGTCTAGGTTTTAGGAAGAAGTATCGCCTAAATCTTGGAATGATATGCCGCCTCAAGATAATCACTCATTGCACTAAATAAACAAACCAACATTTTAATTGGATTAATCATGGTTAATACAACTTTCTTATATTTGGCTAGACCGCACTTCTATCTTTTGTCTATCTGCTTGCGTGTGTTATTGTGTTTTAAATTGATCTAAGTTATCACAAAACATGTGCCAGTCTTGTTAATACAAATATTCACGCAAAAACGATATTTATATTTAATGATCTTCATCTTTTGATAATAACAAATATAATGTCATACTACGTAAAAGTTTACGTAAACAAGTTATTTAGTCGAAAGTTTACTGACGCCGAAAAATCACTTAAGGTATAATATGGCATTAGTAAACATAAGTTACTGATCAAAGAAAAATATTTCATTTTGCATAAACCTTTTCTAATCAAATTATTTAAGTTAACACATGAA
The DNA here is from genome assembly GCA_026074375.1 of Tanacetum coccineum. NCBI lineage: Eukaryota > Viridiplantae > Streptophyta > Magnoliopsida > Asterales > Asteraceae > Tanacetum > Tanacetum coccineum. Next base: position 3,896 of record BQNB010040903.1, on the reverse strand, counting down.
TAGTTTACGAGCTAGTTATATTAATCATGTTATAGACAAAATAAGATTAACCCACAAAAGGAAACAATTTTTCCGAAAAAACAAAACGAAAAAATATATCTTCTCAAATCTAGAAAATCTTTCCTTATTGGTGATAAAAAATATTTTGTTCTAGAAGAATCTATTAAACTAGTTTTAATAAGTACAAAACAATATTTTGTATAGATTTGGGGTTAATCATAAAATGACAAAATGTTGTCCCAGCTCCTCGGACGGATCCACCATAACAAGGCACGGATCCAGGTGTTGGTGGATCCGTGGGTCGCATCGTCCAGCTGTTTGGGACAACATTTGAATTTCAAAGGTTTGCCTATAAATAGCAACCTTAAGTCTTCATTTTAGACAACTCTTGTAAAATATTTTTCACATACATCTTTTATCTTTTATATTCTTTGATCATTATACTTGTTACATAATCCATTACAATTATCAACTATATTTCAACTCTTTAGTAGAGAACACTCAAGAATACATCAAGCTTCAAGTGTTAATAGTTTTAGTTTCTCAACACGTTTTGTGATAATTAATCATCTTGTAACTTGATGTATGTGTTTTGATGTGTAAGCATAATATGTATGAATGGATAGTATTAGGCACAAAATACATAGTGTGTTAGATTGGTTCTATCTCGAAGTAGAACTCGGTATTTAGCTTAGTACCAGAAAAAGTGTAAGCGACGTGTACGGTTTTCTCCGCCTAAAGGGAGCTTGTTGACATAGTGAAGAATAACGCCACTTGGTTACTTGGGAGTGAGGGGTTAGACAAAGAGGAGCTTCGTAGCTGAACCACTATAAATCATTGTGTCATCGGTTTGATCTTTCTTATCTTTACTTGTTTATATTTTGTAGATTAGTTACTTACTTATTGCATCGCTATCATATACACTTGTGTATATCTCTTAAGTTCACATAAGTCGACAATCTAAGTTTTAATTTTAAAACAATAAAAACTATTCAACCCCCCCCCCTTCTAGTTTCCATAATTGGTATCAGAGCCAGGTTACCCAAGATCTTTAACGTATATTGTACATTAAAGCTTGAATCGATCTATGGATTCGGATTATCTAGAATGGCAATCTATGCAAAGACCGTCTCTTTTTGAAAGTGATCATTTTATTTATTGGAATAATAGATTTAAAACTTATGTGAAAGCAAAAAATTTAGATCTTTGGCATATTATCTTGAATGATGATTTTCCACCGGTTGCTAGAAACAAAGAAACCCAAATTTTAGAAATGGTTCCTTTTGAACAACAAGATGACGATCTTAAAATGAAACTTGCTAAAAATAATGAAGCTAAAATGGTTCTTTATAATGCTTTACCTAAAAAGGAATACAAAAGAATTTTTATGTGTAAAACGGGTAAAGATATATGGCAATCGTTGTTAATCACACATCAAAGTAATAGCCAAGTAAAAGATAATAAAATTGATCTTCTTGTTCAACAATATGAACAATTTACTATCCTTGAAGAAGAATATATTGATAGCGGTTTTGCTAGATTTAGCACTATTATTATTAGTCTTAAAGCTCTTGATGAAAGTTTCTCTAGCAAGAACTATGTTAGGGAGTTTCTTAGGGATCTACATCCTAAATGGAGAGCAAAGGTTATGGCGATTGAAGAATTGAAAGATTTGTCATCACTAGCTCTAGACGAGCTTATCAGCAATCTAAAAGTACATGAAGTAGTCATGGAAAAGGATTCTGAAATTTATAGAGGCAAGAAGGAAAGAGTTAAGTACATTGCCTTGAAAGATAAGAAAGAGTCTAATGATGATGAAACTTCGACATCCAGAAGCGATGACGAAGAATATGTTATGGCCGTAAGGAACTTTAAAAAGTTCTTTAGAAGAAAGGGTAAATTTGTTAGGCAACCAAGAGAAGAAAAGAAGTCATTCCGACAAACAGATGAGAAGAAAGGAAAGAGTGACTGGAAATGTTTTAGATTTGGTGATCCAAATCATCTCATTGGCGATTGTCCAAAACCATCTCGCAACAAAGATCAAAAGGCCTTCATTGGAGGTTCTTGGAGCAATAGCAAAAATGACACCGAAGACAAAACCAACGATGAAACTTGTCTCATGGCTCAATCGTTGAATGAGGTAACTCTTAACTCTTCTTGCTATAGTGATAATGCATCTTCTCTTGATAATGATAATATGCAAATAGAATATGATAGCTTATGTGAAATTAGCTTAAAAATCATTAACAAGAATAAAATTTTAAAAACTAAAAGAGATCTTTTAGAAAAAAGAAATTTTAGAATTAAACGAGAAAATTAAGAAACTTGAGAGAAGTAAAGAAATTGAAATTGCGTGTAATTCATGTGATGAACTTAAATTGGAAAACGCCAAACTTAAAGAAACTCAAGTTAAATTTGTTAAATTTGATAAAAGTGCTAATTCACTAAGAGAAATGTTAAACAATCAAAAGTCGCCTAGTTGCAAAATAGGTCTAGGATTTAATAGCCATAAAGCGTCAACAAGCGGAACTAAAACCATGAGTTTTGTTGGATCGTCCGCTGAAAAAGCGACGGACGAATCCACCATAAAGGTGCACGGATCCCCCTTACCTGGATCCGTGAGTCGCACCAATGGCGAAAAAGGGACAGAACACATTTTTAGTCCACCTATGTCTTCTAGATTGGATTTATTTATTACTAGAAAGAAACTAATATATAATAGCATTGATGAGTCAAAGAAACCGCCTTTAAAACCATCACCTAAAAGCGGTGTAGGTTATGTTAAAACCGAGTCTAGGCCGAAAACACCTCCACCTAGAAGAAACATCTCTTCTCAACCAAGATACAATACACCTCAATCTAGGAGAAAATCTAGATAACCAATTCATCAAAACTTTTACCTTATGAATAGGAACAATCAACAAAATCAAGGCTTCGTACATATGGGAAATTGTATCCCATTTCAATATCCTAATCAATTGCAACAAATGCAAGGGATGTACAACATTAACATTTTTGGACCCATGAGATATTGGGGACCAAACACTTGAATTTGTTTTTGTTAAAATAGGTATGCTTGAGAACATGCTTGGAACCGGATGAGTGGATCAAAGATAGTAGTTACTCCAAATATATGACCGGTAACAAGAGTTTATTCTCTACCTACAAAGCATACGACGGAGGTAATGTTGTTTTTGGAAGTAACCTAAAAGAAAAAATCATAGGCAAAGGTACAATCTCTAATGACTCTCTCACTATATCTAATGTAGAACACGTAGATAACTTAGCTTTTAACTTACTTAGTGTCGGTCAAATTTGTGACAATAAGTGTCAAGTCTTATTCACGAAAGAAGGTAGTGAAATAATTAAAGATGGTAAAATCATAGGAAACGAGATTAGGAAAAATGGTTTATACGTAATGAAATTAGGAAATAAGTCTCAAGACAAATTATGTCTTGCCACGGTAGTGGATAAGTCTACCTTATGGCATAGAAGACTTGGTCACACAAATATGCGTTTAATTCAATCATTGTCATCTAAAGAATTAGTTAGAAACTTACATAAGCTAAAATATGATAAATATTTTTATAATACTTGTAAAATTAGGAAGCAAGCTCATGCAAGTCATCAAGCTAAAAATATGGTTTCCACTAAAAGGTGCTTAGAATGATTACATATGGACTTATTTGGTCCATCGGTAATTAAAAGCTATGGAGGTCATTTATACACCTTAGTAGTAGTAGATGACTATTCTAGGTATACATGGACTAGATTTCTAAAGACTAAAAATGAAGCTTTTGAGAAATTTGAAATATTAAGTAAAATAATTCAAAACCAACTAGGTAGTTCTATAATAGCTATTAGAACGGATCATGGTCGGAAATTTGATAATGAAG
>BQNB010040902.1:7338-47099 GCA_026074375.1 Tanacetum coccineum | reverse complement strand
GAAGACATATTTCCCATGGCATGTAACTTTGACGTTGGAAATTATTCTAAGTCACGGGAAAGCCACGAGGTTGATTTTGTCGACCAAGGCTCCTTTTTGGATGCGGTGTCTTAGGACGAGTATAATTGTTATTGAATCTTCTAGGTGGTGGAGTTTTGGATCTTGTTAATACAAATAATGTCTAAAAATGTTATTTATATTTTTCAACCTCTCAATGTTTTGATAATAACAAAATATAAAAACGTTTACTATAAAAATAAACGTTTACAAATTATTAATCGTAAAATTCCATTTCTAAGATTAGTAATCACTTAAGGTATGAACAAACAAATTATTAAGCATGATTAGCGATTAAGAAAATGTTTTTCTTTTATTCATCACATTTTTACAAAAGTATTACACAATAATAATTATACAAAATATTTTCTAATTAAAAGAAATTTTTTATTAAAAACTTAAATTTGAAATTCAAATTTTCCCCTCCAAAATAGAAGGTTCTATAACAGATACAACATTCCTTACAAAAAGACAAAAACAAGAGCATAGTCTACTGGGCGGCCCCTTATAGGCCTGGCGGCCCTCAGATTTATCTGGGACCGCCGGGACCGCCCTTAGTGACCGTTTGGTTTTCCTTCTTATAAATACTGCTCCATTCCCAGCAGAAAATTAGACCTCTTTGCATGAAATTTTTAGATAACTTTCTCTCTCTAAAAATATTATTTCTCTCTCTAAATCTCTTGATCACTAACATTCTTAGATCTTGTTTCAAGTGATCTAATCTCTTCTTCTCGTCTCTCCTTTCTCCATCAAGTGCAAGAGAAGAACATTCAAATTTGCCAATAATCGAATTGTTATTTAGTGATCTCTCATCTCTTTTTCTAAGTATCAAATCTCTATTGTAATTATCTTGTGTAATTGTGTTATTCGGATTGTGTGTATATCTGATAGTGTAGATCTTGTGAGTGTATAGTGATTGTGAAGTGGTAGATTGGTTCTAGCTAAGATTAGGACTCGACATTTAGCTTGGTGTCAGAAAATAACGTGAGCGACGTGTAAACGGTTTTCTCCGCCTGAAGGGAGCTTGTTGACATAGTGAAATCTCGAGTAAGATACTCGGGGAGTGGAGTAGGGCGAAGAAGAGCTTCGTAGCCGAACCACTATAAAACTTGGTATCTTGGTTTGATTGTTCCTTCTCTCAGCCTTTTATATTGTTTTGATTACTATTTAGTATTAGTTTAGATATTTACTTTGTTGATTCATATTGTTGATTGGTTGAACATACAACTCGAATCTAAGTATTTTGAAAGCAAACTTTTAAAACGCAAAACGAACCTGTAAACTATTCAACCCCCCTTCTAGTTTTCATAATTGGTATCAGAAGCCAAGGTCAATCAAGATTTTTAAGATATATTGTATTTTAAAGCTTGGATCGATCTATGGATTTTGACAAATATCTAGAAGGGAAATCCATGCAAAGACCACCACTTTTTGAAAGTGATAGTTTTATTTATTGGAAAAATAGATTCGAGACATATGGTAAATCAAAAGATCTTGATCCGGATACCAAATTAGATGAGGTTATCCCTTTTGAAAAACAAAGTGACGATCTTAAAAAGAAGCTTTCGAAAAATAACGAAGCTAAAATGGTTATTTACAATGCTTTGCCAAGAAAAGAATATGAAATAATTTTTACGTGTAATACGGCAAAAGAGATTTGGAAAACTTTGTTAATCACCCATCAAAGTAATAACCAAGTCAAAGATAACAAGATCGACCTTTTGGTACAACAATATGAACAATTCATCATTTCTGAAGACGAAACTATAGATAGTGCTTTTGCTAGATTTAATACTATCATTACTAGTCTAAAAGCTCTTGATGAAGGTTATTCTAGCAAGAATTATGTTAGGAAGTTTCTTAGGGCTCTACATCCTAAATGGAGAGCAAAGGTCACGGCGATTGATGAGCCGAAAGACTTAACATTACTGTCTCTTGATGATCATCGGGAATCTCAAAGTTCACGAGATGATCATCAAGAAAGATTCTGAAATAGTCAAAGCTAAGGGAGAAAGAAAATCTCTTGCTTTAAAGGCTAAGAAAGAATCTAGTGATGAGGAGTGTTCGACTTCCAAAAGTGAAGATGAAGAATACGCCATGGCGGTTAGAGACTTCAAGAAGTTCTTTAAGAGAAGAGGTAGATTCGTGAGACAACCTCGGAACGACAAAAAGACGTTCCAAAGAAGCCGTGATGACAAGAACGGTAAAGGTGATAGAAAATGCTTTAGATGCGGCGATCCAAATCATCTTATTGGAGAATGTCCAAAACCACCGAAAGACAAGAACCAAAGAGCTTTTATCGGAGGTTCTTGGAGTGATAGCGGTGAAGAAGATGATGAGAAGGTCAAGACGAAACATGTCTTGTGGCTCAAGCATCAAGTGTGGTAGTTCGATCTCTTACTTTATTGATGAAAACCCATCAATAGATGACTTAGTTTTAGATAATGAATATGATAAACTGTGCAAAATGAGTTTAAAGATAAAAAGATTAAAAGCCACTAGAAATAGTTTAGAAAAAAACTTAGTACTTTAAAAGAAAAAATGTCTACACTTGATTGGCTTTACCCGAAGGTAGTGAAAACTTCGTGGTTTACTGTGATGCTTCTCGTAAAGGATTGGGCACAGTTTTGATGCAAAGGAAGAAGGTCATAGCCTATGCATCACGCCAACTTAAGATTCATGAGAAGAATTATACTACACATGACTTAGATCTTGGAGCTGTAGTGTTTGCTCTTAAAATGTGGAGACATTATTTGTACGACACGAAATGCGTTATGTTTACTGATCATAAGAATTTGTAACATATTCTAGATCAAAAAGAGTTGAACATGAGACAACGTGGATGGTTAGAGCTGTTGAGCGACTACGACTGCGAGATTCGTTATCATCCAAGAAAAGCAAACGTAGTGGCAAATGCCTTGAGCCAAAAGGAACAGAATAATCCACTACGAGTTCATGCTTAATTTTGATGATTGGTCTGAACCTCCCTGTGCAGATCTTAGAAGCTTAGGTTGAGGCGAGAAAGGAGGAGAATTATGGAACAGAAGATCTGTGTGATATGATTAAGAAGCTAATGCAACGTACTGATGGAACGTTATGCTTAAATGGGAGAAGTTGGATACCTTGTCAAGGTAACTTAAGAGAGTTGATTATGCACGAGTCGCATAAGTCAAAGTATTTGGTACATCCTGGATCAGACAAGATGTACCAAGATTTAAAGAAGTTGTATTGGTGGCCGAATATGAAGGCTGAGATTGCCACCTACGTTAGTAAATGTTTGACCTGTGCCAAAGTCAAGGCTGAATACCAAAAACCATTCGGTGTGTTGGTTCAACCTGTGATCCCAGTATGGAAGTGGAAGAACATTACTATGGATTTTGTTACTAAGTTGCCAAAGACGCTGTTTGGTCAAGATATAATTTGGGTAATTGTTGACCGACTCACAAAGTCTGCTCATTTCTTACCAATAAAGGAAACCGACTCAATGTAGAAGTTAACGAGACAATACTTGAAGGAAGTAGTCTCGAGGCATGGAGTGCTAGTTTCAATTATTTCTGATCGAGACAGTAAGTTTACATCTTATTTCTAGAAATCACTGAACGAAGCCCTAGGTACTCAATTGGATATAAGTACGGCTTACCATCTACAGACTGATGGTCAGAGTGAGAGAACAATCTAAACCTTGGAGGACATGCTACGTGCTTGTGTGATTGATTTTGGGAAAGGTTGGGATAGACACCTACCTTTGGTGGAGTTTTCCTACAACAACAGTTATCATAAGAATATCAAAGCTGCACCGTTTGAAGCTCTCTACGACCGAAAATATAGATCAATTACCTATTTGTTGGGCTGAGGTTGGAGACGCTCAGCTCACTGGTCCAGAAATTGTTCATGAAACAACTAAGAAGATCATTCAGATTAAGAAGATTATTCAAGCTGCACGAGATAGACAGAAGAGCTATGCCGACAAGAGACGTAAGCCATTGGAGTTTGAGGTTGGAGATAAGGTCATGTTGAAAGTGTCACCATGGAAAGGGGTGATACGTTTTGGCAAACAGGGGAAGCTGAACCCTCGCTATATTGGACCTTTCAAGATTCTTGATAGGGTAGGAACGCTTGTGTATCGACTTGAACTCCTAGAGCAATTAAGCCGAGTTCATAGCACTTTTCATGTTTCAAATTTGAAGAACTGTTTCGTAGACGGACCACTAGCTATTCCATTTGATGAGATCCAGATTAATGACGAGCTCCATTTCATTTAGGAACCAGTTGAAATTATGGATCGAGAAGTTAAACGGCTAAAGCAAAGCCGCATTCCAATCGTGAAGGTCCATTGGAATTCGAGGCTAGGGCCCGAGTTTACTTGGGAGCGCGAAGACCAAATAAAGAAAAAGTATCCTCACCTTTTCGTTAACCCTTCGTCCACATCTTAAGCTTTGAGGACAAAGAATCTTTAACAGGGGAAGAATGTCACACCTGAGAATTTCCGGTCAATAGTTTAAACTATTTCAATCATTATTTTTGATTTTTATACGTTACGTTTGAATCTGGCAGTTTACCGGGAAGTTAACCCGCGTAAATCTAAAAAACATTATCGGACGCGTTCCGACTTTGGATTTTGATAAGTTTAGATATTATATGAGTTATTTTATCTTTTCTAAGTGTTTCATAGTTTACGATCACTCCCGGTATTTATTTTTACGCTTTAACGTTTAAATTGCGTTTTTTGCGTTTTTGACCTAACGGGACCCCGAAAACTTGAAATCTTTTCGTGTAAACTTTAGTTATCGTCCATCTTATATTCTTAAGCAAAAAATTTCGTTCATATCCCCCCCTCTAAATATTAGACGCCTAAACCCAAGCCAAATGCACCATAAGTCTTGAAATTAAATAAATGGCATCTTTTCTTGAACTTACCATGCATGTGTGTGAAAGTGACATATGAGGAGGTCATTCTCATACACATTTCCTTAACCAAGACTAAAACATGTGACCCTTTGATCACATGTATTTCCATTTGACCAAAATTCAAAATCAAGACCAAGTATAGTGAACCAAGACTCAAAAATGAACCCTATGGTCCTTGTGGTCGAGATTCGGCCGAGCAAAGGTGTACACAGACCTTTGGTGTGTGTTGGCCACTTGTTATAATAAACCATGGAACCCTAGACCCCCTCTTGTCCTTATTAAATTACTAAGCATTTTCACTTTGGTTTATTCTTTCAACATAGTTCCTAACAATATCTCCCCCTTCCCTTCTTGTGCTCACTAGTTACGGCCACATACCCTTATTAGGGTTTTCATATCTTTGATTTCTTGTATAATCCAAGCATTCTAGGTTCATTTCTAAGAACATATAAGGTGGTTTGAAGTATTGGTTATTTGGTTTAAAGGTTTTTCTTCAAGATCTAAACTAGGGTTTCAAGATTTGTTGTTGGGTTTTATAGATCTATTATTTTGGGGTATAGATCTTGTGATTTCTCTACTTGTTTTTCATTCTAGTAAGTGTCTTGAATCTTTCTTATGGTTTATTTATGTTCTTTCATATATGTTCAAGATCCATACATCCATATGTTGTGTTTTCATTTTTGAAAGATTATAAAACAAGATTTTATAAATAATGATGTTACATTGTTTCACTAGTTAAATTTTATGTTTTTGGTGAGATGAGAGTTGAATGAGAGTTACAACAATAGAAATGAAGGGATTAGGTTAGTCTTAGGTGTGGTTTTGTTATGGATTAGTTGTGAATGGAGATTAGGCTAAATTAGGCACTTTGTGAAGTTTGGGTGTATTTTGGTTGTGTTTTTGACAAAACGTGCTTGCTGATCCAAAATTGTTTTGAGAATTAGGGCGCTTTAAAAATGTTTTCATTAGGCGTAAAAGTAGTTTTTGGAGAGCTTGTTTCGAATAGATAGTCTTTCATATATCGCACATTAAAATTGGACTTAAAACGGCCAAGTTATAGCCAAATAAAACTTGAAACATTTTTCGGCAAAACTAAGTGAATAGTTGCTGATGTGAATAGTAAAATGGGTCTTCGGACACTTTCGAGATATTTTGAGCTTTTAAAACATTAGTAAAACATATAGTAGCACATATATATTGATTAATATCATTTAAAGACGTCGTTAACATATTTTAAGAAAAGCGTTAAAGTTACTAAAAATAGTAAGTTTGGTAAAAATTTAGCGAAACGGACATAGAAGTTAAGCGATTAAGGCTAGTTAGTGCGTTTTGAAAATATGGAAACATAATAAATATAGGAGACGGTATTAACGTCTTGAAACTAAAAACTTTTCTAAAATAGAAACTTACTAAAAATAGTAATTTTTGATTAAACGCCGAGACTTAATGAAAAACTATATGATTTTATTTCGTCATGATTTGATAATCAAAATAAAGCAAACACACATGGATGTCTTTTGGGTGATGAACATATTGTGTAATTCTTGGCATACTTTCCGTGTTTCTGAGACGCGTTATTATTCTAGGTCACGACTAGATTTCTATATCACCTTTTTCTTGCGTGATTTATCATTTGCTCATCTTGCTAAGGTGAGTTCATAGCCCCACATTTTACTACTTTTACTTTACTATTTTAGGGTGAGAAACATTGCTTGCTTTTAAACTATGAACACAGTTACTTTACGTTTCCTTTTCCTGATTACGTGTTTCCTAAGTAGCGAATAGACCACTAATGCCCGAACTATCATGAACCATCAATTGCTTAACCGACTAACTGGTTAAGTAAGCGCGAATGTTGTAAATAGATCTATCTGGACTAATTATCCCTATTCGGGTGAGTAGCGCTCACTACCCACGGGGCTCACGATAAACGGATATGTACCATGTCGGATTTTCAATAGGTGATCTTGGTCGGATACCTTTAGGGCGAGTAATTCTATTTGGCATAGAAAATGCTTCTTTTAAATCGAGCTTCGGTGCATGAGCTTTGCGCATCTATAAATTCATACTTTTTTGTGGAGTTGTATCTGTGTTAACTGTCACATGGTACTTGAAACTGGTGGGACTTTTATTACGAAATTCTAAACCTATGAATTCACCAACTTTTCTGTTGACGTTGTAGCATGTTTTCTCAGGTAATGTAGCTTGGATGTCTTTGCTTGCTAGGTGGGTGCCTGGCATGGAGCTATTTTCAAGAATTATTATCTCTATTTTGAAGACTTCATTGTTAAACTTTAAAACTTAAATCACGTTATGCATTTTATCGTTGGGCCTTTGTAAAACTTTATCTATTTTAATTAATGCAACGATGTTGTATTTTCAAACGTACCCTTAGAGGTCGTTCTATGTATTTTGTGTGATGTATGTTATGACGTCATGTCCCCGGACACGTGTATTCCGTCCAGACCCCGTTTGGGGGGAAGACCAAGAGGGTATGAGCCCACAACCATTGTAATGTTAACAAGCGTACCAAACACTAAAGATGCAACAATTAAAAGAGTATAAATTAAATGATGTCTCCTCTATGGAGTCGTGATCAATGCTTGACATGGTTGTGTTCTTTCGTTCTAAAACTCGTCTTTAAAGGAGTCGGAATATGAGTATAAAGAAATTTTACACACTGAAAACTCATTTTTGAGTCTTCTATATTTAGTTTCTGAAAAAGACTCGATTCGCCGTATCTAGCAAGGTTGATATGACGTATTGGGCTGGATTCCTTAGAGTGCGCGCTACGTTCATAATCAATCAAGTGATATCATTTCCCATTTACTTTATTTACTGTATTTTTGAATAGATATCTTCATGGATACGGCGTATGTAGACAGCAGGGATACGCCATATTAGGAATTGGTCAAACACGTTTTCTTGTGATGTCTTGGCGTGGATACGCCGTATCTCTTTTGTTGGATACGGCGTATTGGTCAGAAATTGGTAATCTTGAAATATCTTCATTTTAGCTCCAAATTATGCTCCTTTTAGCTTGTCTTCACAAAACACTCCTGAATTACTGTATTTATTAACTTTAAAGCAATTACGTACCAAATAATGCAATAATTATATATAATTAGGCAAAACAGATGGGATAAATAATATAATAAAGTGACGTTATTTGATGTCATCAAATATCCACCCACTTGAATCCTACTTGTCCTCAAGTATACTTTAGAAAAACTTTTAGTTTATGAAAATGTATCCCAACCGAAGTTGAGGATTTTCTGTTTAAGCATCGTTTTATCCTAATCACATGTACATAACCAAGATCCTCAAGAAATATGGAAATGAAAACACTCAGATCACTCGACTTAATCTAGGGTGCAACATTTGGATTGGTATGCTTAATTGCTCGGTTGTGATTAGTTTCATATCATAGGCTTGGCAAGGATACACATCTTCACTACTAAAGCTAAGGAAGAACAAGTTTAAAAGATAAATTGGGTTAAGACGGCTTAGGTTTGATCATTCAACAGTCTTTCACCATAGTACACACACAAGGTAGCGTATGTATATACACGACCCATAACGACGGAAAGACATATACAATCTGCTCAAATCCATGTTTGTGTTTACATCGGTAGAATGAAGAGATATAGGGCAGGAGATTCTAACTTTCATAAAGGTCTTCATCCAAACAAGTGCAGCGAGACATGCATACATGGCCGTAATGACAGAGTAGACATGCATGCTCGTACAAGTCCTCGTCCGTGTAGACACTAAGGTTAGTTTCTAGTAAAATGGGTGTTAAAAAAAATTTACGAACCAAATAGATAATCAACATAGGTACGGTTGCTAGTAACTTTCCCACGACCGTTCCATGATAAAGACTCGAACGTATAGACAAATGCCTCGATCATAGAAATGACAAAGACAACCTAAGTTGGCGTTCCCAAAATGGTCAACTTCCCTTACATCCAGCTATTAATATGTCTAATTAAGTCGGTGAATATCGACACTTTTTTACAAGACTTAATCGTTGATTTTTGTAACGTATCAACGAATAATCGATCCTTCTAAGTGATTCCTTTTGTATAAACTTCTTTTGAACCGACTATTTTTCCTTTATTCTCTTTTTCTCTTTTTTTAATTTTTTAAATTTTTTTTCAACAATACATCATAAATCTCGGTTTAATTTCACCGTCTTCACTGTCATAATTTGTCCAGATAATCTTTTCCTTGTAATACTTCTCTTCGGACGTGATTCATAATCGTGAAAGTAGCGAAACTTACGAGCTACATATTTTTCCCATTGCATTGTCCAATTTACCGACCATTACAGAGATAAAAAAATTTCACTTTGACATAGGAAATACAAAACTTTACACGAAAGACTAGAACATTGATTAATTAGTCTTAATCCTACACGGTAACCTAAGCGTGCAAACGTGTGTAACAAAACATATAATATGGTGTAAAAAAAGAAAGGAATGGCTCAACAGGTTGTTCTAGGGGATTTTACTTTAAAAATAAGAGTAATTAAGGGTTACACGGGAGTTAACTAACTAGTTAAGTTAGTTATTTTTACAACATGTAGGCCATTTGGTTTAATCCTAGAAATTTATCAGTTGAACATGTTCTTCCATCTAAATCCATAGTACTAATCATGGCGGTCTCGAGTGATATACCAGGCCAAGTTCTAAAGTCCACTACATCACTGGCACACATAATTTTGTGGAATTTTAGCAGACAGTTGGAAACGGAACATGCTTAATTCTCACAATATGTATTAAGGGTTATAGTGCGCTAGGTAATGTAACTAGTGATTTTTACAAAAGTCATGCTGAAAGAAAAAAAAATGGCCGTTTTTAAGCACTTTGCATGTTATTTTGTAAAAAAGAAGACAAGTACGTTTTAATTCTCAATCCCCCCACTTAAATTATACAACGTCCTCGTTATATAGATAAAACAATTAAATAATAAGAAAAAATAGAATTAGAACGGAAAAATCCCTGATGTTTTGCTCGTGATAATTCTCCAAGATGAGTCCTTGAGCAAAAAGTGTGTTGACTAGGGCTTCAGCATGCCCGGATAAGTTCAACACATGTCCTTTTCAGAATATACCATATCATAGTTTCAGCAAGGTCCTGTATAAAAGATTAGAAGACAAGTGCAATTTCTATCTCGCTATAATGGTACAAGAAAACAATTAAACACACGATTGTACAGGGATCAATACGCCGTATCCCAAACCCTAGGATACGCCGTATTGTTCCTGTAAAAACAATTAAATACTGGAAATTAAATATTTAGTTTTAAAAACTGATAACGTCCAGACATCTCTATACGCCGTATCCAGAGGGGTTCGATATGCCGTATAGATGTCTGGGAAGACAGACTCGACAATTAATTAAAATTCAAACAATTAAATGCGACAAACAATTTAAAAATGACCGGGTTGTCTCCCGGAAAGCACTTTTGTTTCAGCTGGTCGTTAAGTTCGACCTTTTCTCTTAATTTACTCCCATCCTTATAAAACAATTTGGGGTTGAACGGGATGCCAAATGGCACATACAAATTCTTTATTAGGAAAATGAATGACATCCCATTTGTAAGATGATTACAAGTCATGATGTTAACATTTAGATTCTTGATAGAAGTTTCAGTTTTGAAAGATTTATGACTTGTTTCCAAAAGCTTATTTGACCCTTGTGTATCAACATTTATTACATTAGGTAATGGTATGACAGACATATCCCCCAAAGGTTGCTCAATATCGATTTTATCATTATCATTGCCCGTATCTAATTTTAGATCATCGAGATAAATAACGTTAAAAGGAAATAAATCATTAAAGTATAAAACGTTTTGTTCCTTTTCATCACATTCGGACAATGATGTTTCATTATTAAATTCATCGATATATTGAGGACTTACAATATGTTCAGTTAAGAAATCTGATTTAGACGTTAGAGCATCATTGTAAACAATTGCTGGAAATTCATTCTCAAAATCTTTAAAGAAGTCTAAATCATTAGAATAACTAACCTCAGGCTCGGGTGATGAAGGCATATTGACTTTATCATTATCATTTTCAGAATCCGTTTTTAAATTGTTGACATAAATTATTTTATAGGAAAATGAATTTTCGTCATAAACTACCATGTAATCTTCATCGTCGGATTCGTCAAACGATATTCTAAAGTCAATTTCATTGTCGTTAAGAGGACTTACAATGGATCCACATGAGATTGCTGCATCGGATGTTAATGTTTTATCAAGGACTATGGCTGGAAATTTGGTTTCAAAGTTTGTAAAGCAGTCGTCCTCATCTTCACAATATTCCATCTTACCGTATGTGGCAGTTTGCAAATTTTTGGGATTAAAAGACTTCAAGATATTCTTAGAGTTACTGCTGCTTAGGTATATATATTAGTGTTGTCAAGCATAACTTAGTACTGCTGGTAATACTAATGAAAATTATGCTAAGTAGTTAGTACTGGTAGTACGTATTCAATGACTTGAATACTTTGTAATAAGCAATACAGGATTTTATACAAATAATTTAAACAACCATGCGAATTAATACAAATAGAATTTAAATATTAGATTACACCAAACTAAATAAATTAATTAATGGTTAGAAATACAGAATAAGAAAAAAGGTTTAAAATTAATTCACTCCAGGCAGCGGCGCCGAAAACCAATGTGCATCGGTGTAGGGCAATTATTGATTATCAAGTTTTTAAAATTTTATATTAGACGACAAACCTAAAACAACACTAACGAGCAGTCGATACCTGGGGCAAGATGGAGTTCGGCGTAAGTAGGGTGTCGAACACAAAGAGTGGATCACATTAATCCTATAATCTATCAGTATTTCACAGGTTATATTACTCTATTTACTGGTAAAACCTATTTATATATTTGTCCTATGATGTTTTGAAAGACTTCAAGATATTCTTAGAGTTCCTGCTAGCTCAGGTATATAATAGTATTGTCAAGCATAACTTAGTGCATCTGGTAAACTCATGAAAATTATGCAAATTAGATTAGTACTGGTAGTGTAAAAAAATTACTACTGCTAGTTACTACTCTTGAGTATATATAAGTACTGTAGCATAAAGTTACTGCTGCCAAAAGATGTTAAGACTGCTCAGAGATAAAGAATGAAAATAAAGCTAAGTAAGTTACTACAGCTAGGACAAAAGTATAGTCCTGTGCCAATAGTATGTTAGTAGTGTTAGAGTAAACTTCTAAGGAGGTTATTATACAGCACGTGCTCAGTTACAACTGAGTAGGTGATTACTACTAGAGGAAGTAATAAAGCTGACATAGGAGATGATAAATAATTGATTGAGAACAAGAATACTTACGAAGATAAGATTAGATATTTGTTAAAGAAGATGTGTATAAACAATTTTGATTAGGAATAATTATCATTTAATTATAGAAAAAGATCATGAAAGTTAGGAAAGTATTGTAATCCTTATAGGACTCCTTGGTGTATAAAAGGATATCCTAGGGTATGTAGTATGATATATCTCTTTAGTACATCTTTGATATTCGTAGCTTTAAGGTTATTTTGTAACCCTATCACTATTCCAGAGTTGACCGATTCATATTAAGTCTACAAAAGTTTTAGTAAAAAGTTTGTGACTATGTTATGTTCTTCATAGTATTTCAAACAAGATTCCGCATAGTTTGTAGTATTCACAATCTTAGTTTTTACTATAGTTGTTTTGGATCTATCCAACACAACTAAGCTTTAACAAGCTAAGTAAGATCTGTTCAAAAGGGATCAACAAGTGGTATCAGAGCTTGTTGAGAAACTTTGAATAAGAAGAACACTACATCTATACAAGATCTCATATTCAAAGAGAAGATGGAGTCACAATCAGAAACACCAAACATTTGTTTTTGTTTTGGGGTGTCTGCACTAAAACTTCAAGTACTTAAAACAGGAGACTATGATCTCTAGAGCATGAGAATGGAGTAATATCTTACTCTCACTGGTTATGCTCTTTGGGAGGTTATTGTGAATGGTGATGCACCTACTATTGCATCAGCTAGTGCTGGTACTGAAGGTCCCATTCCTCCCAAAACTGCTGAACAAAAGCTAGCAAGAAAGAATGAATTGAAAGCAAAAAGCACTCTGTTGTTGGCCATTCCTGATGAGCACCTATTGAAGTTTCATGGAATCAAGGATGCAAAGACCTTATAGGAAGCAATAAAGGCAGGGTTTGGAGGCAACAAAGAATCAAAGAAAATGCAAAAAACCTTTCTGAGAGCAATATGAAAATCTATTGCATCAAGATCAGAAGGACTAGATAAAAACTATGATAGGTTTTATGAAACTCATCAGCCAACTTGGAAATTCATTGTGAAGTTACTCTCAAAGAAGAATGCAAATCTAAATTTGCTGAAAGTCCTACCATCAGCTTGGAACAATACTACTTTAATCATGAGAAAACAAATCTGATCTATACACAATGGCAAGATGATTTGTATAACCATAGGAAAGGGTTTATGCAATCTAAGATAAAATGCCCATCAAGCTTAACCAAAATCTCAGAATGTGGCTTATTGTATCTTCAGAAAATAACTAGCAGTACTAATGAAGCAGTTTATACATGCTCATGAAAGTTTCTACTGCTAGTTTACAGGGACAAGTTTCTTCCTTAACTTATGCTTATGATGTCATGTTTTCCTTCTTTGCTAATCAATCTAATAGTCCACAATTGGACAATGAAGATCTGGATCAGATTGATACTGATGATCTTGAAGAGATGGATCTCAAATGATAGGTGGCCATTCTTACTATGAAGGTGAAAAGATTCTAAAGATGCATAAGAATCTATTTCAATGCCAAAGAAACTGTTGGCTTTGATAAGACAAAAGTTTAATGTTACAACTGCTACAGGAGAGGTCACTTTGCAAGAGAATGCAGGGCACCAAGGAATGAGGGGAATAGAAATGGAGATGGTCCAAGAAGGAATGCACTAGTGGATACATCTACTATAAATGCATTGGTTATTAAAGATGGGATAGGTGGTTATGATTGGAGCTTTCAGGCTGAAGAAGGCATCACAAACTTTGTTCAAATGGCCTATAACATCCCAAGGTTCATCAGTTCAACACTGAGGTACATATTGCCTAAAATTTTCTAAAAACATATGAAACTCTTCAAAAATAGTATAGTCAACAAGCGAGAAGCTCTAATAAAATCTAATTCTAGAAATTATAGGTTTATCAAATGGATTATAATCATAGAAGCTATATTTGTTCATGAAAAGAATGAAGCTGTTTATGAAAAGATATTGCATTTTTAAATTATGATGTCCAAGTGAAAGATATTTTCTGATCAAAGACTTAAAAGCAGTTTAAAGCAAGCCTTAAAAGATAAAGATGATATTAAACTAAACTAGAAAAATTGAGAATCAACAAAGAATCTAACTTGCTACTGATTAATATTCCAATAATGATAAAGAAAAAGTGGGTCTTGGTTATGATAGCCAAATGAATGAAGTGAAGTGGTTCCATAGTGTGTTTAACAGATAGAAAGAAAAAGAAAGTGTGTGAATATAGTCTATAAATGATAGATTTCAAAATAAGTGAAGGTGTCATGCATTCCGCCCTCCCTACAACTGGGACTAACATGCCCTTAAGACCTGGCTTAATTCTTGCTAGGTTAGATTTATTCTGTCTATAAGACTATAGTGAGTAAAACTATTACTACGGCATCTAAAAACCAGTAAGGATAGTTGGAAAAACCAAACTGTTAGGACTATGCTCCCTATCATTGAAGATTGGGACACTGATAGTGATAATGATAGTGTATTTAGACCTAAAACTGATCATACAAAACCAAAGTTTACAAAAATTAATTTTGTCAAATTTGATGAGAATGTGAAATTTGTTAATAAAGAAAACACACGTAAAGCAAGTAGAGTATCCCAGGAAAACAAAATCCTAAGGTAATAGAGAAACTAGACTGGGGATGGATGAACTCAGAACCAGGAAATTGTGTGTATGAGTTTATAAAAAAAGCTTGTTTTAATGTAGAAGTTTCAACCATTTAATCAAAGACTGTGATTTACATAAATAAAATGGTATAAAAACCGTGAGTTGAATAATAAGCGGAAGGTTACTAGTCAAAAGGAAATCAAGACCAGTAATGGAACATGCTCAGAGTTGAACCACCAAAATAAATTTACTCACCTACATCCTAAAGGGAATTTTGTTCCAACAGCAGTTGCAACAAAGTCAGGACCAAGTACCAGTTAATGCTGCAAGCAAAACCTCTCCAAAAGCAGCAACATCAATTATTACTCACAGGCCGTTAAGACTGTTCCCCCTAAAAAAAAATGAATGATGCATTACCCAAAACATATTCTTATTTTAAAGCACATTCATTAGTAAGAAGGGCCCAAAAAACAGGAGCTAAAACCAATAATCTTAATGAAAAGGTTAAAACTGCTAGGGTTAACAATGTAACTACTGTTGGGCCAAAAGCAGTAGTTAGTGCTGCTATGGGAAATGGGGAAAAAAAAAAAATTAAAAACTGGTTTAAATTTTTTTTTAAGTCCCTCAGCATGCTGGATTTAGAGACCAACAGGAAATGTTATTGACCATACATCCAAAGATAGTGGATCATACATGTCTAAAATATTTGACTATGTTTATCTACAAGGCAGACTCAAGTCAGTAATGGATTGGGTCCCCAAGAGAAACTAATTCTCTTATTTTGAGTGCTTGGGTAATCCACAATATAGTTTACAGGATCAAAGGATCTTTGACAGCGGATGCTCTAGGCAAATGACAGAAACAAGTCCTTTCTTACAGATAAACCAAGAGGTTGATGGTGATTTGATTTTTATTTGCAGGAGGTTCCTAAAGAGGTAAAATTACTTGAAAAGTAAAATTAGAACTGGAAATTAGACTTTGAAGATATTATACTTATAAAGGAATTTCATTTTAATCTTTACTCTGTCTCACAAATGTACTAACATATAAAAATAAACAATGTTCTTTTCACTAAGACTGAATGTCTTGTTCTATCTCCTGACTTTAAGCTACTTGATGAAAGTCAAGTCTTGCTTAAAGTTCCCAGACATAACAACATGTACAGTTTTGATCTAAAGAATGTTGTTCCTTTAGGAGGTTTGACTTGTTTATTTTGCAAAGGCTAATAAAATGATGAGCTATTTAAGCATAGGAGGCTGTCAATAAACTTTAAACTAATGAAAAAACTTGTGAGGGAAACATTTGTTAGAGTTTAGCCTTTAAAGCTTTTTGAAAATAAACCATCACTTGTGTTGCTTTGTCGAGAAGGGAAAGCAACACAAAGCATCTTGTAAGACCAAGCTTGTGAGCTCTATCAGCCAACCCTTACAAATGTTGCATATGGACTTATTTGGACCAACATCTATAAGGAGTATCAATCACAAGATATATTGCCTTGTTTGTACACAAATGACTATAGATAGGTTTGTTTGGTTTTGTGTTTTCTTTTTGGCCCTAAGAGAACTAGTGAAATCCATAATACTTTTATTACTGGCGATAGAAAACCAAATAAATCATAAGTTAAAATCATCAATGTACAATAAGTCATAATTAAAATCATTGTGATTTGCCAGAACACTACAATAAATGAAGTTGCTGAAATAAAGAAAAGACACTAAAGAATGAGGAAGCTAGGACTATGCTAGTTAAATTGATAATAACTAATACATTTTGGTCAGAAGCAGTTAGTACTCCTTGTTATGGTTCAGAATATGGGTTTTAGTGACCAAGCCTCACAACAAGACACCTTATTAACTATTACATGGTAGAACCACCAGTATAAGTATATGAGACCTTTTGGGTGTCTTGTGACTATTCTTAATACCTTAGATCCCCTAGGCAAATTTGATGAGAAGGCTGATGAAGGATTTTTTGTTGGATACTGTATAAATAGCAAGGCTTTGTAAAAAAACACTAGAACTACGAAAGTAAGGAGAACCTGCACATAAACTTCTTGAAAACAAACCAAAATGAGTAGGGAATGGACTAAATTGCTCTTTGATATTGATTTACTAACTAACTCTATGAATTAATAAGCCAGTTACGCAGGAATCAAACTAATAAACAATGCATGTATTAGGATAATGTTAATGCAATACCTACTCAACAATATGTTCTGCTACCATTACTTTATGATAGTCCATAGAGCTCAAAGGATGCAGTTGCTGATGATGCTGGTAAAAAGACTAATAAAGAACCAGCAAATGAGGGTGAAAGAAATGGTCAAGAGAAGGAAGGAGGAGCTTTAAATAAAGAAGATGACCAGAATGTACAAGATTTCAGAGCTGCATTGGATAATTTGCTTGTTTAACAGAAGAAAGATTTTAGAGCTGCATTGGATAATGTGCAAGAAACGTACATGATAGGTCCCTCTAATTAGTGCACAGCAAAGTTTTTACTAATGCTGGAGATCTTCCACAGATCCTTCTCATTCTTGAGATTTGAGGATACTGTATCATACAGTGGTGCATATGATGATGGAATGATGGGCAGAGTATGATCTATACATCTTGGAAACCACATGAATGTCATCTTTCCACAATCAAATTCACAAGGAGCATACTAATGACCAGATCATTAGAGACATAATTCAGATACTTAAACAAGAGGATACAAAGATTTCTAAAGAACATGCTATGGTCATTTACATCAAAGACATAGAGAACAAATCACTAAGTTTATCAAAATGCTTTATTTGCCTGTTTGTCTCTCACAAATAGAACCCAAGAAGGTGACACAAGCCTTGATAGATCCAAGCTAGATAGAGGCAATGTAAGATGAGTTGCTACAGTCTAGATTGTAGAAGGTTTGGAGATTGGTTGATTTACCCAAAGGCAAGCATGCCATTGGAACAAAATAAGTCTAGAGAAACAAGAATGATGAGAGAGGGATAGTAGTCGGAAACAAGGCAAGATTGGTTGGCAAAGGTTACACCCAAGAAGAAGGCATTGATTAATGAAGAGTTATTGCCTCCTGTTGCTAGGATAAAAGACAATCAGGTTATTATTGCCTATGCATCATTTATGGGGTTATGTGTACTAGAGGATTGTAAAGAGGGCCTTTTTTTATATGGTAACATTGAAGAGGAGGTGTTCTAAGTCAAACCTCCAGGCATTGAAGATCATAGGTTTTTCTGACAGGTTTACAAGGTAGAAAGGCCTGATATGGTTCTCTATTCAGCACCTAGAGCCTTGTAATGAGACTTTGTCTACTACTTAATATAAAATGATTTAGAAGATGGCACTATAGAATAAACTTTATACATTCAGAAGGACAAAGGTTGATATCCCTAATAGTGGCAAGTGTATGTTTGAAACATCATCTTTGGTTCTATAAAGAGTCTTTATGTGTTAATATTTTGAGTAATGATGCACAAGAGGATTCTAGATGAGTTCTATAGGGATCTCACTTTCCTTTCTTAGGGTTGCATGTAAAGCTGAAAGATGATGTGAATCTTCATCATCAAGACAGTATGTGGCTGAATATTGGAGAATTTTGATTATTGTCATAAGAGTACAGCAACACTCACCATGAGACTAACAAGGCATGATCAAGGGATAAAAGAAGCTAATGATTTGGATGTATCACTTATACAATCAATGAATGGATCATTGATTACTTAACAACGCTAGGCCTTGCATAATGTTTGCTGTTTATTCTTGTGCAAGGTTCCAAGTTACTCCTAAAGTCTCACATCTTGATGCTGTTAGATACTTAAAAGGTCAACCTAAATTAGGCCTTTGGTATCCTAGGGATTCACCATTTGACTTGGAAGCTTTTTATGATAGTGATTATGTTAGAGCTAGCCTTGACAGGAAATCCACAATAGGAGGTTGTCAATTTCTTGGCAAAAGGTTGATTTCATGGCAATGTAAAAAGCAAACTATAGTTGCTAACTCTACTACTGAAGCAGAGTATGTTGCTGCTGCTAATTGTAACAAATCATTGGAGACATTCATTTAGCACCTCAAACTAGAAGAATGACAAAGAATGTGACTGAACATGGTATGTTTAGTTTAGTGCAATAGAGAATCAACCATAAAGACTTTCAAAATTGTCTGTTTGCATGTTTCTTATCACAAGTAGAGCCCAAAAAGGTAATCCAAGCATTACAAGATCCAAGCTAGATAGAAGCTATGCAAGAAGACCTTCTGCAGTTCAAATTACAACAGGTTTAGACTTTAATGGGTTTACCACATGGCAAAAGAGCTATTGGTACTAAATGGATCTACAGAAACAAGAAAGATGAAAGAGGTATTGTGGTTTGGAACAAGGCTAGGTTGGGTGCTCAGGGATACACTCAAGAAAAGGGAATTGATTATGATAAGGTTTTTGCTCTAGTTGCTAGGATTGAAGCAATTAGGCTATTCTTAGCCTATGCCTTATTCAAAGACTTTATTGTGTATCAGATGGATGTGAAGAGTGAATTTATATATTGAAAGATTTAAAAGGAAGTCTATGTCTACCAACCTTTAGGGTTTGAAGATCCAGAGTTTCCTGAAAAAATTTATAAGGTAGAAAAGTCATTATATGGTCTACATCAAGCGCCTAGAGCTTGGTGTAAGACTCTATCTACTTATTTATTAAACAATGGATTTCAGAGAGGCCAAATAGATAAGAGTTTGTTCATTAAAAAAGTCAAAGATGATATTCTAGTAGTTTAAGTATATGTAGATGATATCATTTTTGGATCTACTAAGAAGAGTTTATGCACTGAGTTTGAGAAATTGATGCACAAGAAGTTCCAAATGAGTTCTATGGGTGAGCTCACTTTCTTCTTAGGACTACAAGTGACTCAGAAAGATGATGGGATTTTCATTAGTCAAGACAAGTATGTGGATGAAATTTTGAAGAAGTTTGTTTTTTTAACTATGAAGACAGCAAGTACTCCTATGGAGACTTCAAAGCCATTACTCAAAGATGCAGAAGCTGAAGATGTTGATGTTCACTTATATACATCAATGATTGGATCATTGATGTATATAACAGCTTCTAGGCCTGATATAATGTTTGATGTATGTGCCTGTGTAAGATTTCAAGTCACACCTAAAGTTTCACATCTTCATGCTGTGAAAAGAATCTTTAGATACTTGAAAGGTCAACCTAAATTGGGCCTTTGGTATCCTAAGGACTCGCCATTTGACTTGGAAGCTTATACTGACAGTGACTATGCTGGTGCAAGTTTAGACAGGAAATCCACAATAGGAGGTTGTCAATTTCTTGGGAGGAGATTGATCTCATGGCAATGTAAGAAGCAAACTATAGTTGCCAACTCTACTACTGATGCATAATATGTAGCTGCATCTAGTTGTTATGGACAGGTGTTCTGGATTCAAAATTAAATGCTAGATTATGGATACAATTTCATGAATACTAAGATTTTCATTGACAATGAAAGCACTATTTGCATTGTTAAGAATCTAGTGTTTCATTCAAAGACTAAAAACATTGAAATTAGACATCACTTCATCAGGGATTCATATGAGAAGAGATTAATTCAAGTGATCAAGATTCACATTGATCACAATGTTGCTGATTTACTCACAAAGGCATTTAATGTTAGCAGATTTCAATATTTGATTGCAAGTATTGGAATGATTAACCTCTTAAGTATTGATTAATGGGAGGTTAATTATGAAGTCTTAATTAATGAATGGATGTTTGGAATGGAATGGAACAACAGCTAAGGATGAAACTCAAGTTAGTGTTGTTAGAGTTACTTACTACTGGTAAGTATACTTAATGCTGCTAGTTGCATTTAATACTGTTGTCAAAATTAAAAATGTTGAACCAATCAAGCAGAAGTGGGTGAAGGGTCAGGAAATCCCACTGAACCCCATCACACATCAACAACTGTCTCACTATTTAATCTTGAACCAATCACTGTTTCCATCATTATCTAGGAAAGCCAAAAGGACCAGTGAGATATCTCAGTCTAGTGGACCTATTTCCCTTGTATTAGATGAGACTATCATTAAGGAGTAGGAAGACAGAATGGAAAGGGCTGCCACTACTGCTTCTAGCTTAGAAGCAAAGCAGGACAGTGGTAACATAAATAGGACCCAATCCATAGCAACACTTAATGAGTCTTTTCCTCAGGGAACTAATTTAAGTAGTGGTCCTTGGTGCTAAGATACCATATTCGGGGGTGTAGAAGCTCAAATTAGGTTTAAGGCTGCATCTAAACAGTCTAATGATCCACCTCTCTCAAGAGTTAACACACTTGGAAGTGGGGAGGACAACATGAAACTAAAGGAATTGATGGAACTTTGTACAAACCTGCCTAAAAGGGCTCTTGATATAAAAACAGATAGAGTGAATTGGTGAGAAAAAGAAATAAGAGATATAGTGAGCTAAAAAATAGAAAGAGAGTTGTGTGATATAAAAATAGATAGAGTGAATTGGTGAGAAAAAGAAATGAGAGATATTGTGAGATTAAATACAGAAAGAGAGCTTGTGAGAATCAAAATTCATAATGGAAATGCTTTTTGGAATGAAATTGGAGTTAAGGCTGGTGTATCAAAGTTAATACTGCTAAGCTTAAACTAACTGCTGCCAGTATTAGTTAATGATGCTAAGCTTAAACTTACTGCTACCAATATTAGTTAATGCTGCTAGGCATAAACTTCCTACTGTTGGTTTAGTTAATACTATTAGGCTTAACTTAATGCTGTCAGTTCAAGTTAATGCTGTTGAGGGTGATTTCATAAATACTTCGATTAAAGGTTTCAATCACTCATTCGATCAATTTTACAGTTTGATATACTCTCTAATCATAAACCCTAACTCAATTTAATCTTTAATCCTCAAAACCCATCACAATGCCAAACCTAAAATTTGCTAAAACACATAATCTAGTCGCATTCTTAGATAAACCTGAAGAAAGAGAGGGATTTGAACAAATTATTGATTTTTAGAAAGCAAGTTCTATCAGATATACGTTAACGGTGAATCCAACCATCTATACTACATGTATTGAACAGTTTTGGGTAACTGCCAAGGTTAATACAGTTAATAGGGAACGTCAAATACAAGCCCTAGTTGATAAGAAGAGGGTGATCATCACTGAGACAAGTATAAGAAGTGATCTTAAGTTAAAAGATGCTGAAGGAACAGATTGTCTACCTACTGCTACCATTTTTGCAGAACTAGAAAGAATAGGGTATGAAAATCTTACTCAAAAGCTTACATTCTATAAAGCTTATTTTTCATCCTAATGGAAATTTCTAATCCATACAATACTTCAATGCCTTAGTGCTAAGACTATAGCCTAGAATGAATTTAGTAGCACTATGGAATCTGCTATCATATGTCTTGCCAAAAACCAAAAATTTAACTTTTCCAAGTATATTTTTGACAATATGATGAAAAACTTAGAGGGTGGAGTTAAGTTTCTTATGTATTCAAGGTTTGTGCAAGTCTTCCTAGACAATCAAGTTGAAGGAATGACCAAACATAAAGGGATTTATGTTACCCCTTCCCACACCAAGAATGTTTTTTCTAACATGAAGAGGGAAGGAAAGGGATTTTCTGGTAAGGTCACACCTCTTTTCTAAACAATGATGGTTCAAGCTCCAAAAGATATGGGTGAAGATTTAGCTGCTCCTACTGATTCTCATTCCACACCTATTATTAGTCAACCATCATCATCTAAGCCTCAAAAGAAATAGTCCAGAAGAAAACAGAGGAAGGATAGTGGTCTTACAGAGCCTATCGCTGATGAGGCTACTAATGAGGAACATGTATCTACCCCTTCCTATGATCCACCTTAAAGTGGTGAGGATAGATTGCAACTAACTGAATTGATGAGTTTATGTACCAGTCTACAAGAGAAGGTTCTTGATTTAGAGGAAGCAAAGACTGCTCAAGCAAAGGAAATTGCTAGTTTAAAGAAGAGATTCAAGCAGTTGGAAAAGAGAAAGAAGTCAAGAACTTTAGGGCTCAAATGGTTAAGGAAGGTTGGTTCAGCTAGCAGGGTAGAATCCTCTAATGATGTTAGTTTGGGTGCTTAGGAGGATGCATCCAAATAGGGGAGGAAGATAGCTAATCTTGATGATGATGAAGAGGTGACCTTGATTGATGAGACTCAAGATAGAAATGATGAAGAGATGTCATTTGATGTACAAGATGATTTACAAGGTGAAGAAGTTGTTGCTGAAAAAGAAGTTGCTGAAAAGGAAGTTAGTGCTGCTACTACTGCCAGTGCTCCAACAATAACTATTAATGAGTTAACTCTGGCTCAGACTCTAATAGAGATCAAAGAAGCTAAACCCAAAGCTATTACAACTGCTGCTACAACAACTACAACTACAAGACCTAGGCTAGAGGGGTTGTAGTTCAAGAGCTAAGTGAATTCAAAACAACATCAACACCTTCATAAGCATCACAACTTCCACATGCTAAAGACAAAGGCAAGACAATAATGGTTGAGCCTGAAAAGCCATCAAAGAAGAAAGATCAAATTGCACTTGATGAAGAATTAGCACTCAGATTGCATGCTGAAGAACAAGCATAGTTGGAAAGAATGCAAAAAGAAAGAGTTGCACAAGAAGAAGCAAGCAGAGCAGCAATTATTGATGAACTGGATAGCATTCAAGCTATGATTGAGGATGATGAGTAATTATCTGCAAGACTCCAAGCTAAAGAACAAGAACAATTCTCCATTGAAGAAAAGTCAAGAATGTTAGTGGAGATGATAGCTGAAAGGAAAAAGTTCTTTGCAACATAAAGAGTAGCAGAGCAAAGAAGTAAACCACCTACCAAAACTCAGATAAGGAATAAAATGTGTGCATACCTAAAGAATATGGGTGGATACAAGCACAATCAGCTGAAAGGAAGGAGTTATGAAGAAATTCAGAAGCTCTTTGACAAAGCATACAAACAGGTAAATTCATTTGTTTCTATGGATTTAGAGGTGGAGAAAAGCAGTGTGACAAGAACTGAAGGAAGTTCTAAAAGAGCAGGAGATGAGCTTGAATCTGATAAATCAAAGAAGCAGAAGATATATAAGCATGTAAAAGCTGAAAAGATGATGATCAAGAGGAGGCAGAGATGAAAAAGCATATTGAGATAGTTAAAGATGATTAGGTAGTAATTGATGCTATACCTCTATCCACCAAACCTCCAATGATTGTTGAATACAAGATTATTAAAGAAGGAAAGTTTAGATACTTTCAATTGATAAGAGCGGATGGAAGTTCAAAAAGATACTTATCAATGATTAAGATGCTTCAGAATATTGATAGAGAAGACATGGAGACCCTCTGGAAGTTGGTTAAAGCTAAACATGGGAATACAAGGCCAGAGGAGGATTATGAAAGAATTTTATAGGGTGATCTAAAAGTAATGTTTGAACCTGACATAAAAAATGAAGTATGGAGAAATCTACAAGGATACAAAGTGACTATTTGGAAGCTATTTGATACCTGTGGAGTGCACTTTGTAAGGTTTAAAAATCTACATATCTTTATGTTGGTTAAGAAAAGGTATCCCCTACACCAATAACAATCACAAACATACTGAACAAAAAGCTTTAAGCTGACCATTGGAATGACATGTGTTATCTACTACTCAAGCTCATAACAAAGCAGAAAAAGGGTCATTGAAGTGTTTGAATGCATCCTCCTGATGATGGTGAAGACTTTTAATGAAGAAACTTGAAGATTCAGATGATGAACATCAAGTTTAGGGGAGTATTGTTGAGTTTGTTAATACAAATAATGTCAAAAAATGTTATTTATATTTTTCGACCTCTCAATGTGTTGATAATACCAAAATGTGAAAACGTTTATGATAAAATTAAACGTTTAATAAATTACTAATCATAAAATTCTATTTCTAGGATTAATCACTTAAGGTATGGATAAACAAATCATTAAACATGATTAGTAATCAATAAAATAATTTTTCTTAAATCTTATACTTCCACAAAAATGTTTTTAAAAAAATATAAAAACAAATTATTTATTCATTAAAAGAAATGTTTTATTAAAAACATAAAATTTGAATTTCAAATTTTCCCCCCAAAATGGAAGGTTTCATAACAGATACAACCTTCACCACAAAAGGACAAAAAATGGAGCGGAGTCTAGCGGCGGCTCCCTTATAGGGTCGGCGGCCCCCTTATATAAAAGGGACCGCCGGGACCGCCGCCAGCAACGGTCATTTTTTGTCCCCTATAAATACCGGGCCACTCCATTTTAAAAATAGACTTCCTCTTGCCAAAAATTCTATCAAATCTAGTTTTCTCTCTTCTTCCTTTCTTTCTAAAACACATATCTTGATCACTAACATTCCTTGATTTTGTTTCAAGTGATTAATTCTTTCTTCCTCCCCTCTTCACCTTCTAATCAAGTGCAAGAGAATAACAATCGTATTCTTCTACATACGAATTGTTATCAAGTGATCTCTCTCTCTTTTCTTCTTCAAGATCACAAACATTCATTACATTTGTTTTGTGTCGTTGTATAAATTGGATCGCGTGTAGATCCAAGTGTGTATATTGTATATTGGTGTGATTTGGATTGTGTGTCAATCCAAGAGTGTATATCTTGTGAGTGTGTGAAGACTTAGTGAAGTCTTAGATTGGTTCTAGCTAAGATTAGGACTCGACATCTAGCTTAGTGTCGGAAAAGTAAGTAAGCGACGTGTAAACGGTTTTCTCCGCCTAAAGGGAGCTTGTTGACATAGTGAAATCTCGAGTGGAGTACTCGGGGAGTGGAGTAGGAACGAAGAGGTGCTTCGTTGCCGAACCACTATAAATCTCGGTGTCTTGGTTTGATCGTTTCTTTCCTTACCTCTTTACTTATTACTTGCATTGTTAGATAGTTTTGCTGTGATTCATATTGTTGGTTGATTGACATACAACTCGAATCAAACTATTTCATAAGCAAACTTTTAAAACGCTAATTAATCGGTAAAACTATTCAACCCCCCCTTCTAGTTTCTACAATTGGTATCAGGGACAGAGTCACTCAAGAATTTTTAAATAGATTGTATTTTAAAGGTTGGATCATCTATGATTCCTCACGATAAAAATATCTAAAGGGCAATCTCTGCAAGAGACCACCAACTCTCTGAAAGTGATATTTTTATTTTATATTGGAAAAATGATTCGAGACATATGTGTAAAATCAAAAGATCTAATCCTTTGGCATGTTATTACCATGGTGAATTTCCAGCCTATTATCAAATCCGGAAACCAAACTTGGATGAGGTTGTCCTTTTGAAAAACAAAACGGATGATCTTTAAAAAAAGGGCATGCAAAAAATAATGAAAGCCAAAAATGGTTATTTACAATGCTTTGCCTAAAAAAAGAATATGAAACAGATATTTCATGTGTAACACGAACAAAAGAAATTTAGAAAACCTTATTAATCACCCTCAAGGTAATAGTTCTCAATCAACGATAATAAGATCGACCATTTGGTCCTAACAATATGAAAACAATTCATATATTTCCAAAGACAATCTATAGATAAATGCTTTCGCTAGGATTTAATTACAATTATTACTAGTCTTAAAGCTCATGATGAAGTTAAATTACTAGAAGAACATATGTAAGTGAGGTTTTAGGCTCTACATCCTAAATGGAGAGCAAAGGTCACGACAATTAAAGAATCAAAAGACTTGACATCACTATCTCTTGATGAGCTCATTGGAAACCTCAAAGTACATGAGATGATCATCAAGAAAGATTCCCAAATAGTCAAAGAAAAAGTTAAAAGGAAATCTCTTGCATTAAATGGCTAAGAAAGATCTAGTGATGAAGAGGTTCGACTTCCAGGTAGTGAAGACGAAGAGTATGTCCATGGCGGTAAAGAGACTTCAAGAAATTTCTTTAAGAGAAGAGGTATATTCTGAGACAACCTCAGAACGACAAAAGGACGTTCCAAAGAAGCCGTGATGACAAGACCGGTAAAAATGATAGAAAATGCTTTAGATGCAGCGACCCGAATCATCTTATTGGAGAATGTCCAAAACCACTGAAAGACAAAAACCAAAAAGCCTTTGTCAGAGGTTCTTGGAGCGATAACGGTGAAGAAGATGATGAGAAGGTCAAAGATAAAACATGTCTTGTAGCTCATGCATCAAGTGAGGTATGTTTTCCGAAACCCTCTTACCTTTATTGATGAAAAACTCATCATTGATGATATAGATTTAGACAATGAATATGATAAATTATGCAAAATGAGTCTAAAGATAATCACTAAAAACAAAAGGCTAAAAGCCACTAGAAATAGCTTAGAAAATGAGCTTAGAGAACTAAAAGATAAATTATCCATATTTGAGAAAAACAAGGGAGTTGATCTCTAATGTGAAATGTGTCATGTACTTAAAATTGAGAATGAAAAACTCAAAGATGAATCCACTAGACTGAATAAATTTGAAAAGAGTACACATTGCTTGAATGAAATGCTAAGTAATCAAAAACCCTCTGGTGATAAATTAGGTTTAGGGTTTAATTCATTTGAAGCATCATCTAGTGGAACAAAGGAAATAAAATTTGTAAAAGCTCAGAAAAAGGCGTCCTCTGATGGAGGTCCCATAAATAGGGACGGCCCCATAAACATGGGCGGCCCCCTTAATGTTCTGACGGCCCCCAAAATAAATAAGGGACCGCCACCAGAAACGCCAATATCTGAGAAGAGTGTTTCCTTTCAAAAATCCATTTTGGGTCCTAGACCAAAACACATAATTGTAAACAAAGTTAAAGTTCCTGTAGCTAGTGACTATGAAGTCAAACAATTTTATAAACCATTGTCAAAACCCAGAGTTGGATTTTCAAAACAAAATTTTAGATCAAAAACTCCACCTCCTAGAAGAGTCAATAATAATTATTCTCGTCCTAAAACACCGCAACCAAGAAGACATGTTGGTCAACAAAACCAACCTCATGGCTTTCCTGTAACTTGGAACAACTTTCCACGACAAAGTTACATGCCATGGGAAATGTGTCTTCCATTCTTACATCCCAACCAATTGCATCAATTGCAAGGGATTTTGCATCCTAAGAAACAACTTTGGAACCCATGAGATATTGGGGAACCAAATTTTGATTATTGTCTTATATAAATAGATTATGCCTTAAGTCGACTTGGTACCGCGATGAATGGATCAAGGATACGGCGCTCCAACAGATGACGGGCAAACCGAAAGCTCTTCTCCACTTACAAGGATACTGGAGGTAATGTTATTTTTTGGTAGTAATCTTTCGTAGGTAACCATCCATAGCAAAGTACAAATTTATTTTTTTTCAATGACTCTCTCAAAATAGATAATGTAGAACATGTTGATAACTTAGGATTTAACTTGATTATATATCTGACTCTCATATGGTGGATAATAATGTAAAGTAACTTTCTCTGAACATGATATTGATAATCACTAAGAATGGGAAAGTCATAGGTAGAGGTATTAGGAAGAAAGGCTTATACGTAATGAAGTTAGGAAATAAGCCTAAGGATCAAATTTGTCTAGCAACGATTGATGAAAATTCCACTTTGTGGCATAGGAGATTAGTCACCGCAAAACAATGCGTCCTCATGTCAAATCGTTAGCTTCTAAGGAATTAGTTAGAAACTTACCTAAGCTTAAGTTTGATCAACATTTTTGTGATGCTTGCAAAGTTGGAAAACAAGCTCACGCTAGTCACAAAGCTAAGAATTTAGTCTCAACGACTAGATGCTTAGAACTTCTCCACATGGATCTTTTTGGTCCATCCGCCGTACGGAGTTATGGAGGAAACCGTTACACCTTAGTCATAGTAGATGACTACTCTAGATATACTTGGACTAGATTCCTTAAGGATAAAACCGAAGCTTTCGATCAATTCGAAATATTTAGTAAGAAAATCCAAAATCAACTAGGATGTACAATAGTGTCAATAAGAACCGATCACGGTAGAGAATTTGATAATGAAGTGCAATTTGGAGAATTTTGTAATGCCAACGGTATTACTCACAACTTCTCGGCTCCACGCACTCCTATAAGAATCCCAAATATCAAATGCGTGGTGAAAGGAAAAATAGGTACTTTCAAGAAATAGTAGAACTGAGTTGAACGAAACAATCATATCCCTAAAGTGTTTGGTGTAATGTACTAGATACTTCACATATATTCCTTAACCAAATCTAATTAGAGCCATCCTAGAAAAACAACCTTATGAAACTAAGAGGTAGGAAACCTCTACTCTTTGAGATTATTTTAGAGTGTTCAGAAGCAAATCACTTCATTCTAAAACACTAAATACTATACCTTACCGAAGTTTGACCTAAAGGTCTTACGGAAACGAAGTGTATTTTTAGGTTAATTCACGTCCCCTACTCCCAAAATAGTAAAGCCTATAAACATTCCTTAATAAACACACGAAAAACACTATTATGATAAGTGACACTAGAAAATTGAGAATCCCACTCAATGTGACATTCAATAAACCCTACAACCCTCTAAGACCATCACCCCTTGGTGGATGATGACCTAGATGAAGAAGAGCTAATAGGGAAATCGAAAAGAAAAAACCTAAAAAACTACGTTGAGGATTAAAAAACTCTAGAGATTGACAAAATATCAATATTAAGGAATATTTAGGACCATCCCTTAGAAAATATCAAAGGAAAACTTAACCAAATAAGAACCCTTTAGATCACAAAAGCCCAAAACCAAAGCAAACTTTTATGTTTTCCAATTTCTACCATAGGAAGAACCTAAGAAGTGTAAATGAAGCCTTAGGAAGATGAAATTGGATAGATCCGCCATGCAATAAGAATATTAATTCAATTCTTTGCTAACACGTTTAGAAAAGGTACAGAAAATGTTGCCGCCGACCACTTATCTCGGATTGAAAATGATGAGACAAGTAATGACAGTGATGTCGACGATAACTTTCCTGGATAAACTCTATGGAAATAACCACCAGATACATACCATGGTTCGCAAACTTAGCAAACTATTTGGCAGGTGATATTATACCTAAAGGGATGACGTACCAACAAAAGAACAAATTCCTCTCTGACCTTAAAACCTACTTTTGGGAAGAACCCTATCTTTTTAAAGTATATTCAAATGGTATGATCAAACACTGTGTCTCAGGACCAGAAACTCGCACCATATTAGATCAATGTCACCACGGGCCTACCGATGGACATTATGGACCAACCACCACAGCTAAAAAAGTCTTAGATTCAGGCTTTTACTGGCCGACAATCATCAAAGAAGCTCACACTCTAGTTCGACTTTGCGAAGCATGTCAAAAAAACTAGAAATATATCCATACGTGATGAAATGTCCTTAAATAGCATTCAAGTATGTGAAGTTTTTGACATATGGGGTATAGACTTTATGGGATCATTCCCGAAATGGGCCGAAGCTCAAGCTTACCAACTAACGATGCCAGAGTTGTTATTTCATTCCTGAAAAAACTATTATGCTGTTTCGGGGTGCCCAAAGCCCTCATAAGCGACCGAGGTACTCACTTCTGTAACAAAATAATGGAAATAACTATGAAAAGATACGGAGTTACTCACCGTTTCTCTACATCCTATCACCCTCAAACAAGCGGACAAGTTGAAAATACAAACAGAGCCCTCAAATGTATCCTTGAAAAAATAGTGAAAGATAATCCCGCTGTTTGGTCAAGAAAACTTGATGATCTGTGGGCCTTCAGAACCGCTTACAAAACACCCACCGGAACCACACCATAAAAACTCCTATACGGTAAAAACTACCACTTGCCGTTTGAAATTGAACATCGTGCATACTAGGCACTGAAAAACTGTAATCCTGATCTCATCACCGCTGGTGAGAAAAGAATGTTTCAGTTACACGAATTAGATGAACTCCGCCATCAGGCATATGAAAACTCTCGTCTATACAAAGCAAGAACCAAAGTCTGGCATGACAGAAAACTCAAAATGAGAAAAGAATTCAAAAACGGGAACAAAGTGTTATTATTCCACTCTAAATATAAATTTAAACAGCCGAAACTCAGATCTCAATGGCTTGGACCGTATGTTGTAAAACATTCCCAAATAATGAACTACCGAGGTACGAGTCTAGCTAATGACTCTCTTAAAAATTAAGCGCTTCTCGGGAGGAAACCAGTGCTTTATCTTTGTTCCACTTAAGTGTGGAGGAGACCCTTGTAATATTAAAAAAAATCAAAAAATCAAAAACCCCAAAAATATTTTTTGTGTTTTGTTTTATTTATTTTTGCAGGTAGAATATCTTAATTTGGAAAATTATAGCGCTTGCTTAAATATAGCTCTCTCGCAGCTACACTATCTTATGCCCTGGGGAGTACTGTTTTCCCTTAATTTTCTCAATTTTCATATTTATCAGTTCTCACATTGAGGACAATGTTCAACTTAAGTATGGAGGAAGAGAAAGATGAAGAGTGTGAGTCGGTAGATAGTACCAAGTATCGAGGCATGATAGGTAGCTTATTATACCTAACGGCAAGTAGGCCCGATATCATGTTTAGTGTCTGCCTTTGTGCCCGCTTCCAAGAGGCTCCCAAAACCTCTCACCTTGAAGCGGTTAAGCGTATCTTCCGATACATTAAAGGCACTACGCACTTAGGATTATGGTATCCTAAGGGGACCGACATAGAAACCGTAGTATATGCCGACTCTGATCATGCGGGAGATTATGTGGACCGAAAGAGCACTAGCGGTATTTGTACGTTCGTGGGATGTTGTTTGACATCTTGGTTCTCGAAGAAACAAACCGCTCTTGCTATATCCACTACCGAAGCCGAATACGTAAGCGCCGGAAAGGCATGTCAACAAGCACTATGGATGAAACAAGCTCTAATCGACTACGACGTACGACTCGACGACGTTCCCATCATGTGCGACAACAAAGGCGCGATTGACCTTAGCAAAAACCCGGTGCAACATTCTCGTACCAAACACATCGAAATTCGTCACCACTTCCTCCGTGATAATGTCCAAAAAGGACATATATCTATCGAAAAAGTACCGTCCGTCGACAACATTGCCGACATTCTCACTAAACCTCTTAAACGTGAATCGTTTAACTATCTACGTCTTGGTTTAGGAATGATGGAACACATTCCATAAATCATATTGAGTACGCATCTCTTTCTTCTGTCTCAATTCTAGTCCGTGTTCCATTCCGTGTCGTGACAACTTAAATACTTCATCCGAAGTACTTTAAACATGTTTAAGTTGCGAAATGCAAATTGAATTGTCACTCCTTCTAGTCAAACTTGTGTCAAAAACAAAGTCAAAAATTAATGCCTGAGGGCGGCCCCCATATAGACGGCCCCCCAATATATTGGGGACCGCCAGGAGATATGGGACCATCGTCAGAACAGAAGTGAATATGTACACCTTAAACAAAAAATTTCAAAACACAAAAACAAACACCCCCTTACCTGCAGGTGCGACGAACACAACCCCAAATCCACCAAAACTTCAAAATCAACCATTAAAACTTAAATTCAAGATCAAATCAACACCAATAATCATCCCTAACATCTCTAAGATCATCAATTGTAAGTCATTTCAACTATTTCTTTCATTTTGAGTCTAGGGTTCATGATGAACACCAAAAATTAAAATTGGGTATTTTTCATTTTTCTTTCGAATTTGTTCAATTGAAACCACTAGGATACAATGTATAACTAATATGCTTCCCGTAGATATAGGATTTGCATACATTGATAAGGTTTGTCGAAAAATTATTTTTGAACCAAAACCCCAATTTCATTTTGCAAAATCACTCACGTTAGGAACACAATAAAATTGTTGTTTTGCATTGTTAATACAATCTAAAAACGTTTTCAAATACATGCATAATGATCTCATCAACAAATTTCGAGATACATAATTCATATGTAGTTTTCGACTTGTATGGTTGAGCAAAATCAAACTAAGGAGCGTTTGGATTAACTCTTAGGATTTTATACTAGGTCGAGTTAATCGTTACTCCACATTTGTTGCATATAGGCACACACACTAGACATCTTGTTAAGTAATGGAACCACACTAAAATTATCTTCTTTCAATTTTAGGTGAAATGAACTTAGAAGATGAATTACGGTACACTAAATCATACATCCCAACAATCTCTGATAAAAATTATATTCCTGAGAACTTAAAACCCACAATTCAAAATCTTGAATATAGATCAATTCATGAAGGTCGTCCTTTATCCCCTGAATCTACTAAATACGACAATATTCAAAATCTCTTTCAAACTATCAAACTTGGAAAAATATACGAACTCTATGAAGGAATTTGTCCAAGATTTCTACTTGAATTCTACTCTTCAATAGAAATTATCAAAGATGAGAATCAAAACATTTT
Source organism: Tanacetum coccineum (assembly GCA_026074375.1). Classification (NCBI taxonomy): domain Eukaryota; kingdom Viridiplantae; phylum Streptophyta; class Magnoliopsida; order Asterales; family Asteraceae; genus Tanacetum; species Tanacetum coccineum. The sequence continues at coordinate 13,745 of BQNB010040902.1, read as the reverse complement.
CTTAACATTCTGGGCTTTGAAAAGAACATTTAAGTTCTCACTCAAATCATTCGCCTCAATTCTCTCAATTCCATGTAAAGGAGAATGTTCTTATTCTGAAGAATCCTCTCTTGACACATTGAAATCAAATCAAGAGTCAAACACACCTTATCAAACACACATTGCAACACCAAAAGAAATCATTCAATCAATCACAACTACCGGACAAACAATTTTTCCAAACAAAATTCTCAAAGAAGAACTTCGTCAAGACTTGAGATCTTGGAATGAAATCATTCAAGATAATGCCTTTGGCACTCTAAATGAATCACCATTTCTCACCGCATCATCATGTCACATGATGTACTGCATCTTAACAAGTACACCTTTCAACTTTGCCTACTTTCTAACCAAACGAGTTGAAAAGATCAAAAATCAACCAAACTCTCCAATGCCATATTGAATGATTCTAAATTGTCTACATGAACACATCATCAAAATTAATCATCTTCTACGAAAATTCAAATATAACACTTATTGGGGATCCATGAAACCGTGGGTTAAGGATGGTTATTATATCATCTTGTTATATGTTTTGCTACTATTGATAATCTACGCTCTTATGATACATACAAAAAGAGCATTGCTTAGGATAAATGAAAATTGCAATATTTGCTTAGATTCCATTGCATTCTTTTCTATGTGCCATTGAAAGATGTGAAATCTCCAAAGGAGAAAACTACAGGGAAATTTTATTGCTCCAATCCCAGAAAACGGCCCCTTTATATACCAGGCGGCCCCCTTATCAATCAGGGACCGCCCAACATTATGGGACCGCCCACAGGAGGGAGAGCAGCAATTCAAAATTTTCTCTTTTTATGTATCGTTTAACCAACCTACCTTAGACATGAGCAGGAATTTCCTTCTTTGAACACATAACTTTTCTAATCCTCATCTCCAATACCATGCTTTGCAATCTCTTTCATTATTTAAACTCTCATCTCTTTTCATCTTTCTCATCCTCACTATCTTCCTCAAACTGGTCCCCCTGCACACTAATGCCCTTACACAAACCACCATCACCATCCTAACCTATTCTATAAAACCAAGGGATGTCGGTTCGGTCAAGTTGGAACCAAAAGACACAATTATCTAAGCCATCACCACTGTCACAATGACTGACGCACCAACCACCACCATCAAGAAACACCACCTCACTTTATTTCTACCACCCATGAAACTAACCATAAAGGAGATCAAACATCAATCAAACTCCACACCATCTGTCCAACACTCATTGATTCTTCAAAAACCCAAACCACCTCTCTCTCATCCAACTCTCCACCCTATCTAATGGTTCAACCTCCTACTAATGCACAAGTAGGATGTCATGCTAGTTTTTGTCATTGTTGTAGGTACACCACAAACCACTTGCACTCATTAAGGAATGAAATTAACTTCATTCAATTCCTCATCACCCGTCTCATACCCCAATCACAAATTCATCACCAAAATTCATCACCATCCTCCTTATTCTCACTTTTTAATTAATCACTCACTTGTGATTAATTTACTTTAATAATCGTTCCCTACCTTTTGGGTATCACATCCTTTGAAGTCAAGAATCATCTAATAGTCTACTCTCATTAGATGACCTAATATGTTATGTTATGATTGTATCTTTATGATTGTGTATGCTTGTATTCATATATATTGTCCTTGTGACTATATATGGTTTCTTTATGCATTTGAATGAACTTTAGTTATGCTTCTAAATGTGTGGATTGAATCCTTAAGATATTTGTCCAAGCAGTGGTTGTTTGCTCTTTTGTACCTCTAAACTTGTTTTTTAGCAAACAAATTATCGTAAGATTGATCCCTTGGTGCCCCCTAACAGGGAGGAGGCTTACATCCAGAGGGGGAAGTCTTAAATAGTCGACTGTCTTTCTCTCTACTCAACTCGACGATCAACCTTTTTGGATTTGACAAAAAAGGGGAGAAGTAGAATTAAACTCATTAATAATTTATAAACCTTTAAATTTTATACTAAATGAGTTTATATTTTGTCATCACATCAAAAAGGGGAGAATGTTTAATACAAATAATGGCCAACAACGTTATTTTATTTTTTTTTGACCTCTTCAAGTTGTGATAAAACAAAATGTGAAAACGTTTACGATAAAATTAAACGATTATATTAAATTTAATAATCATAAAATTCTAATTTCAGTAGATTAATCACTTAAGGTATGGTAAGCAAATCATTATAAACATGATAAGTGATCAAGAAAATAATATTTTCTTAATCTTATACTTTTACCTTCCCTTTCCCACAAAAATGTTTTATTATAAAAATATAAAAACAAATTGATTATTAATTAAAAGAAATGTTTTATTAAAAACATACAATTTGAATTTCATTCAAATTTATCCCGCCCTCCCCCCACAATGAACGGTCCATAACAGATACAAACAACGGCAGCCTTCGAGCCGACGCGGAAGCGGTATAGAGAAAAGGGTGTGTGTCGTGGTGGGGGGAGGGTGGGGTGTCCGAGTGGCAGTATAGGTGTTGAGGTGGTGTGGGGAGGGGAGGGAGGGCGTGGGGCGCGTGGGGTGGTGGGCGCTTGTGGTTTTAGTTGAGGTGTGCCTTTTAGAGCATGCGAGGCGAGGGGAAAGCAGCGGTCATGGACGATTTTTGAAATTGGATGTGCTGGGTACGGCCAGTGACATCTATGACCGGGGACATGACAAGTCGTAGGCGATAACTTTTTTGTCCCCTATAAATACTGGGCCACCCATTTCAAAATCAGACTTCCTCTTGCCAAAAATTCTATCAGATCTAGTTTTCTCTCTTCTTCCTTTCTTTCTAAAACACATATCTTGATCACTAACATACCTTGATTTATTGTTTCAAGTGATTAAATTCTTTCTTCCACCCTATCTTCACCATCTAATCAAGTGCAAGAGAAGAACATTTCTATTCTTCTACATACAATTTGTTTATCAAGTGATGTTATCTTTCTTCTATTATTCTTCAAGATCCAAACATCCAGTAGGTATTTATTTTTGTGTAGTTAATATTAATTGTATCAATTGTATGTCAAGTGGTAGATTGTATATTTATGTGGATTTGGATTGTGTGTCAATCCAAGAGTGTATATCTTGTGAGTGTGTGAAGACTTAAGTGAGGGGGGGGGGGGGGGGTGGGGAAGTCTTAGATTGGTTTACAAATATTAGGACTCGACATCTAGCTTAGTGTCGGAAAAAGACAAAGTAAGCGACGTGTAAACGGTTTTCTCCGCCTAAAGGGAGCTTATTGACATAGTGAAATCTCGAGTGGAGTACTCGAGGAGTGGAGTAGGAACGAAGAGGTGCTTCGTTGCCGAACCACTATAAATCACGGGTCTTGGTTTGATCTTTCTATCTTTATCTCTTTACATATACTTGCAATTATAAGATAGTTTTTTGTTGTGATTCATATTGTTGGTTGATTGACATACATCTCGAATCAAACTATTTCATAAGCAAATTTTTAAAACGCAAATTAACCGGTAAAACTATTCAACCACCCCTTCTAGTTTCTACACAGTCAAGTCACCACTGACCATATTTAGGGTCGACATTTTCGACCCAAAAAATAGAATGTATTGTCGACCCAAAATAATGACTAAATATTTTATATAAAAACAGTTAGGGTCGACATTGTCGACCCAAAATGTCGACCCTAAATGTTATCCATATATCTGTTAACAGCTCGAAGAGTTAACACAAAAACACAAAAACATTTATACTCCACCCCAAAAACAGATCGAAACACAAAAATCAAAACACTTATACTCCACCACCACCACTCACCGCCACCACCACTGCATAACCCACCACCACCGCAGCCACTCACACGAGCACACGGGCACAATTTCCACAGCCACCACCATAATTCTAAACCCCTCTAAATCATAATTCTTAAACTTCAAAACCCTCTAAATCATAATTCTTATACTTATTCGTGATTATAATTCGTTTTTGGTAAAAGGGTTAATTATAATTCGTTTTTTATAATTTTTTATTTTGGTTTTTGTTTTTGTTAATTATAAAAACAGTTTAATTATGTGTGTTAGAATGTTTCTTGATTATAATTCGTTTTTGTTTTGGACAGTTTGGCGAGAAGCTGAGTCGAAGCCGAGTCGACGAGCAGCCGAGTCGAGTCGAGAAGAAGTCGGGTCCACAAGACAGCCGAGTCACAAGTATGTTATTTTTTTATCCTTGTTTGTGATTTCTAGTGTAAAACGCAAATCCAAACACTCCTTGACATTGTAAAACGCAAATCCAAACACTTCTTATGTTTATAATTTGATATAATTTAATGTTTGTTCCTTCATTAAATGTATATGTGTTTAGGATTTTAGGATTTTAGTGATTAATTTCGGAAAATCCCCGTCCGAAGTTAATCAACCTATAGAAAACCCGTCCGAAATTAATTTATTAGAAATTAATTTCGGAAAGTCCCATGTTTGGGACTGCTTTTTGAATGTTTTGTCTCATTTAGGATATGAATGCGTATAATTGTTTTACTATTTGAGATGATTTCGACAGTGTTTCTCCTTTACTCCTACGAATATGTCTTTAAACACATATTTGGGGAGTTGAGGGGAAATGCTGCCGAAATTTGCTCAAATAGTAAATCGGTTATACGCATTCATATATGAGACGAAACATTCAAAGAGTGGGTTAGGATTGCCTTCCATAGTTGCACTAGGTAAACAAAACAATTCATATTCATTTGGTTAGTATGACCTTTTTTATTCATAGTTTTGTTAATGACCTTTTGGTATAAAAAAATAAAAATCATTTATTTGAATATGTTTATTTGCAACGCAGTTATGACAATTGATAAGAGTTGGACCACTATATCCAATCGTAATTCCGATGCATTTTTAGATGGTCTTTTTGCATTCATCAAGCATTGTGAGCCATTGTTGCACCCCATCACACGAAAGATCCGTTGCCCATGTAGTCGCTGTTGTAAATAATTTTATTACCCTCAAAACTCTTGAAGTACACATATCTAGTCACGAGTTTGACCAACATTATACCACTTGGAAATATCACGGTGAACCGATTCTTCCGCTACCTCCACCAGTACCACATTCACCTGAACACATTGACATGGATGCGTTCTTAGAAGATATTTCTGCAAATAATGTCCCAACTCCACCAACTCAAACAACTGGTCCTTAACCAGCCCAAACAACGGGTCCTAATAACGAGTTTGAAGAGTTACTTTCTAGGTCCACCCAAAAGTTGTACCCGGGTTGTGATATGACTACATTGGAATTTACAACAGAGATTTCGCACATCAAGGCTTTACATAAAATAACTGATGCCGGGTTTAACAAGATTCTAGCTCTTCTCCAAAAGGCATGTCCCCCTAGCAAAGGATACAATTTCCCATCGTCGTACTATGAAATCAAGAAGACATACAAAAAGATCGGGTTGGGATACGAATCGATCCATGCTTGTATAAATGATTGTTTTTTATTTTGGGGATCAGAGGAAAACCTAAAGATGCCTAATTGTCCAGTCTGCAAAGAGAGTAGATACAAAAAGAAGACAAAGGCCGGGAAGTTAGTTGCAAAAAAGATCGTGCGTTACTTTCCGTTAACACCTAGACTACAACGTATGTTCAACACAAAACACATAGCAAAGTGGATGACTTGGCATGCTACTGGATAGTCTAAGGAAAAAGGTAAGATGAATCACCCGTGTGACGGTAGAGCATGGAAATATTTTGACATGATGAAACCTGAGTTCTCTGGTAACCCTAAAAACGTTCGATTAGGGTTGGCTGCTGATGGTTTTAATCTTTTGGCATGATGAGTCAAAATTACAGCATGTGGTCGGTCATATTGACAACATACAACACACCACCATGGATGTGTATGAAAGAAACTTCTTTAATGTTGACGATGTTAATTCCCGGCCCTAGATCACCTGCAAAGGACATTGATGTTTACTTGCAGCCTTTGATTAAAGAACTCCAAGAATTATGGAAAGGAGTCTGGATGAAAGACGCTGCTACGGGTACTCATTTCCAAATGAAAGCGGCAGTCTTATGGATCATCAATGATTTTCCAGCTCGAAGTAGTTTGTCTGGGTGGAGTGGGCAAGGCTACCACGCATGCCCCACTTGTAACGAGGACACTCCATCGATGTCTGTCAAGAGCAAAATCGTTTATGTTGGTCATCCAGATATTGCTAAAAAGAACCCTAAACCTAATCAAAATATTGAATTGAATTAAAGTAATCGTTCTATCTTTTGGGATCTTGAGTATTGGCCCTTTCTTCTACTAAAACACAATCTCGATGTCATGCACATCGAAAAGAACGCGCTTGAGGCTTTACTGAATACCTTGTTACAGAACGACAAA